>JAWWNI010000012.1:2192500-2377984 GCA_034642065.1 Darevskia nairensis
TATTATTATTATTATTATTATTATACCACCCTATACCTGGAGGTCTCAGCAGGGGGTTCAAATAATAAAATCAAACTATAAAACCACAAAATACATAATCAAAATTGTAGGCTCAGCTCTATGATTATTTGACACAGGCAATGATCCTAAAAGTCTTAGGAACAATGTCACCAGAGTGGTTTGAAGATCACAGCTAAGGTCCCTTCCAAAAACTTTTAGTTAGAAAACACAGCAATAAATCTTCAAACTGAGAAAATGGCCCCATTTAAAAGTCTCCTGCGGAAGGAGAGGCCTGAGGAGGAAAGAATTCTACCCCAGCAAAGAGCGGACTGAGTTTTAAAGTAATTGGACACTAAAGGGATCTGACAAGCGTTTAAACTATGTTACTCCCTCACAACTCACAGCATGCAAGTACTCAATAAATCGGAATCATGCCCAGAATTCATACTGCTCAACTTCCAACAATTTGTTCAAGTGCAGAGCGGAGAAGCCACATCTCAGCTAAATCGAGCCCTCTAGAACACAAAAACATCTGGCATGAGGAACCCCAGGAGCCAAGGCTGGAGGAGGGCAGTGAAATGAGTAGCCAACTGCCCAATGGCCATGATGACAGAAGTGTGGCCCTGCCCATCACAAGGAATTATATCTGAAGAATATTAGCCTCAATACCGGGCAATGGACATCCATGCCCTAGTGCAGGGGTGGTGAACATGTGGACCTCCTAAGTTGTGGGACTCAAATAGCCAGGTGACACAGGAGTTATATAGTACTACAAAATCTGGAGGGCCACAGGTTTGTGATTTTAAATCTCTCACCCAAGAGTACTTGCCCCAACCTGGATCTTAGGCATCCAGGGAATTCTCTCTCTCTTTAAAACAAAATAAAAAAATGCCTTCCAGTAGCACCTTAGAGACCAACTAAGTTTGTTCTTGGTATGAGCTTTCGTGTGCATGCACACTTCTTCAGATACAGAAAGATTCAGAAAGCTCACACCAAGAACAAACTTAGTTGGTCTCTGAGGTGCTACTGGAAGGAATTTTTTTATTTTGTTTCTACTACGGCAGACCAACACGGCTACCTACCTGTAAAGCGTGTTCTCCTTCATGGAGAGCACGTGTTGCGGTGGGGGCCAACAAGTCACCCCTCTGGTGCTGGGCGGGAACATTTAGATGGGCACTGCTGTGATTGGACCCAGGGTGTTGTTGGGGAGATTTGTATGTTGCAAATTGATGATGGACAGCCCAGCGTATATATAATGGTTGGTGTGCAACGTGATCTCCCTCTTGGCTGAGTGCTTCGGATCACCCGCCCTCCCTCCCTATATTTTAGGCCTCTGCGTTGACCTTGCTATGCCTGTCATGAGGTCGTCTGCTGTTGGGGCAGGGGCCTGGTAGGAATTTTTCCATTTGGCTGATTGGCTGGTGCTACCTGGTTTTCGCCTACTGCGTAGCAAATAGTCACAACTTGTAAGGTTGGCAGTTAGGCATTGGTTATTATGTTGGTTGGAGGAGGAGTATGGTTGACTGTGTATGCCGCTCCTATTGACACTGGTGTATGGGGAATTCTGTTAAAGGAATCCAGGGACTCGATATGCTTTTGTCCGAACCCCCGGTCGGGGGCCAGGGCCGTGCAAAAGCCCTGGGAGCCTGTGGAGAGAGAGGAGGGTCAGATCATCCGGCTCCCTTTATCTCCCCAGAGTGTTTTCCCCTTACTGACGGTCATCAGTTCTGTCCCCAGTGGGACAGATAGTCTTAACCAATGCCTAAGCAACCACTCACATTATTTGTATTTTAATAAAGTTGTGGCCAAAATCATGCCAAAAACCACAACAAAATTCTGTCTGATGTGTGAGTTATTTGAGGGGTGGTTTTGGGGGACCTCGACACGCAACTCTCTCTTTTTAAATATCTTTCCCTTTAACCAAAATACAAAAAACCCAAGAAGTGAACATTGACTAGGGATAAAGCAGAGCGTGAGCATCAGCTGGGAGCCAGAAATCCAGGCCAAGGAAGACTGTTCAGAGTTCACCTAAGTGCATGGAAGCTGAGTTGAGGAAGAAAAGAAGGGACAGTGGCTTCTTTTAACCCCTCCTCTTTCTTTTTCGTTTACCTGTCCCAATAAATAAGACATCGTACTGCCCGTCTTCTGCTTCCACTCTGTCTACGACTATTTGTTTGAGGTTGTATTTCCCGTCCGTCTTCACAAGAACTGGTCTCTTATGAACAGGCCTAACCGACTGATACATCAGCGGGTGACTCCTAGCAAAACGGATTGCTTCATCCGGATAGTCTTTGGTGCTCACGTACAGACCTCCATTCACTTTGCTGGCACACTAGGAAACACAAAGTAGATGACAGTTATGATGCCGATAGCTGTCCCTGGAAGAACATGGAGCTAGTAAAAGGTGGATCCTGCTTTGTTTTGTAAGATTAAGGCTGCCCCCGTATACACATTTATTAAGGTACAAGCATCACTGGACAGATTGCGACTCACATGCACTGCACAGCATCCAGATCTTGGCTAAGATCAAATGATATATTTTGCAATAAGCATTGCGGTTTGAGAAAATACATGGAATAGATTAGATTTCTTTTTTTTTTTAAAAGGAGTAGATAGAAAGTTGCAAAGCGTGTTCTCCCTATCGGAGAGCACGTGTTGCGGTGGGGGCTAGCAAGCCACCTCCCCTGTAGCTGGGGTGAGTTAGTAGCTGGCCACAGCTTGGATTGGACCTGGTGGTGTTGCTGGGGAGATTTATATGTTGCAATTTGTGATGGACAGCCCAGCGTCCTATATATTGGTCAGCACATGGTGCGACCTTCCTCTTGGCTGCGTGCTTCGGATCACCCACCCTCCCTCCCTGTTTTATTAGGCCTCTGCTTTGACCTTGCTATTGCTGTTGGGCAGGGGCCTAGTAGGAATTTTTCCATATGGCGGATTAGCTGGTGCCATTTGGTTTTCGCCTACTACATAGCAACTAGTCACAACTTGTAAGGTTGGTGGTTAGGCATTGGTTATGTTGGTTGCTGGAAGGGCAGTCATCCTCCAAAGTGATGATGGTGATGGGAATCCCGTTAAAGGAATCCAGGGGCTCGACATGCTTTTGTCCGAACCCCCGGTTGGGGGACAGGGCCACGCAAGAGCCCCTGGGAACCTCTGGGGAGAGGGAGGGCTCTGCTCCCAGCCTCCATAACTCTCCCCAGATGGGATTTCCCTTTGCTGACACGTGGTCAGCTCTGTCCCATCGGACAGCTAGTCTGAACCAATGCCTACGCAACCACTCACATGATTTGTATATTAATAAAGTTGTGGCCTAAATTATGCCAAAAACCCAAACAAAAATTATGTCTGAAGTGTGAATTTATTCTGGGGGTGGCTTGGGGACCTCGACACGCAACTGTGAACTTGTGATCACTTTAGAAGTTGGCTAATGCCAAAGCTGGGAAAAAAAGTAGAAAACAAAGCAGCTGCAGAACTTGAAGATTGAGGGATTTGTTCCGACCTGTGGAGAGCAATGATGTGTTTCAACGACTTTCCCTTGAAATGTAACTTCTCTAGCAGTCTGTCTCTCAAATGGCTTTCTAAACATCTCTTCTCCAAGAAGAGTGTAATAGTTGATGGGACAGATTCAAAACAATACAGTCATACCTCATGTTGCAAACGCTGTGGGTTATGTTTTTTCGGGTTGCGCTTGCGCCAAACCCGGAAGGACCGGAACGGATTACCTCCGGGTACTGGTGCTCATGCATGCGCAGAAGCACTAAATCGCGCTTCACGCATGCACAGCAGCGTCGAATCGCGACCCGTGCGTGCACAGAAGCAGCGCTGTGGGTTGTGAATGCTGGTGGTTGCAAACGTGCCTCCCGCGCGGATCACGTTCGCAACCCGAACCTCCACTGTATTGTTATGAGTTGTGGTGCCAGAGCTTGTGGGTGCAAGGCTCCCCTAAATCCCTGGGCCTCATAGGTGCTAGAATTTAATGAATGCTTGGAGAGTTAAACTGGAGGTCATACTCTGAATAGCTGGACTCAGCTTCGTGTGTCCAGGAGATCGCCTGAGGGATGGGCCATTAACAAAAGCGGAGATGGGCCATTGGCAAACTAAAGACTCTGTGCCAGCTGGAAAATGGGTTGAGCCCCTGCCTGAGCTCTGAGATGGCCTGAGCAGAGTGGAGAGTTTAGGATTGCCATTGGGGATGATGTGGGATGGAGGAAAATAGTTGCAGTCTGTAAGAATGCGGCAAGCTAGAGAGAGGCTGAGCCGCATCTGGAGTCTTTTTGAATCCAAGGCTGCTGTGGCCATGGCAGAAGTCAGACCCTCTTGGAGTGCAATGCTGGGAACCCCTCCATCCTAGGCTCAGGTATGTGTGCAAATAAACCATATATCATAAAGACACCACAGTCTCCACAGTGCCTCATTTCCAAAAGAAACCTGAATCCTTAAGAAGTGCTTGGAATCTCTCAGAGCTCGGAGATTGGGGTGCATTGCAACAATAAATTATATCGGTCTGAGAGAAAAAAAAGTTGTTAAATGTTCCATTTCTTCAAAGATGCAAATGCTAATGCTGTTTATTTTAAAAAAAGAATCGGTCAGCAACATTTGCTTCCAATCCCCAACTTAATTTAATTACATCCATAGCCTTAATTACATCCATAGCCTTGCAAAAGGCAGATGTGCTAAGTGAGCGCCCCTCACAGCTATAGCATATGCCAGTGTTTCTGTCCTCACCCTAAACATCTTATAAAATATAACCAGGGGGTAGGATTCAGCCCCAGCCATGCATGCAAACATTTTCTCCTGCAAGAGAGGGGTACTGCTATGGAACTCCTTTCTGCACATCAGGAAAGTAGAAGATTATACATCAGCAATTTAATGTTTGCTTCTAAGGCAGAGGAAGCTGTTGTCCCCCAGGCACTGTCCCCCATCAGCACCAGCCAGCATCTTCAAGAGTCAGGGGCAATAGGAGTTGCTGTCACAAGTTTAAGTTCACTAACTGTACTAAAATAGACACATTTTTATCCTGAAAGGGAAGCTTTAAATTAGTCAATAGAAGTAACTCCTTATGGAATCTTCTGTTCAAAAGTTACCTTGTGCACTTTAATTAGAACCATTTAAGGTTTTTGCTAGAAATATTTCGGTAAGCATTTATTTCCTACATGGCTGTTGAAAACAGTGTGGTTTTAAGAGATGGTTCAAGCCCAGCCACAGTAGCAGGCTCTCCCTATTTGAATTGGATTTTCAATCAGTAAAGTGAAATAAAATACTCTTTATGTTTACTGGAAACATTCAGTCTCAACTTGCGGCAGGGGCTGTAATTGACTCTAATAAACTCCTGCACTTGTCAAATGGGGCAGTGTTTATTTTCTTTTCCCGGGGTCTTGGCTATGCCCTGACGTATTTGCTCAGCCTCGGTTTTGAAGTGGATTTTCTAATCAGCTATCAGTGGGATTTTCATCATAAAAGGCGCCGCATGTGGCTTTCAAGCAGGAGCTCGGACGTCTGGTTTCTCATGTGCCAATGAAACAGAAATGCCAAATCCTGTTGAAAAGTCCCAGCTTGAGCAAGATTTGAGAATGTATTATTTAGATGGATTTAAAACAAAATATTTGAAATAAAATATATATGTGTAAATCGCTTCAAGGCTAACTTAAGCCATCAGCACATTTTGGGCGGGTTGCTTTGTGGTGCTGCTTTTGAAAGCACCATGCTGGGCGTTAAGCAATTAAGCGGCCTGTTTAGAGAGATGCCAACAGCAACAGGGGAGCTCTAGCAGGGATTTGCCTTAGAATGAATCAATGTTTAAGATCCAGTGGACTAAGGTGGGGGGGGGGGGCAGGCTAGTCCCCTAAATGTTCCCAGTAAATTAGAGTAGTGTTATGTACTGAGCTGAATCCTAGAACAATAGGATCCAAAATGCAGCAGTCTGATTGGTCCTAGAACAATAGGATCCAGAATGCAGCAGTCTGATTGGTCCGCAGGAGCCACCCAATCCAGCTCCAGGTGGAAGTGAATCAGCCACCTGATTGGCCTGCAAGAGCAGCCAATCAGGCTGCTGGATGAAGTGAATCCGCAACCTGATTGGCCTACAGGAGTAGCCCGGAATTAGCCAATCACGTGTAAATAATTTATATATATAGCAGACGTTTTGGGGAAAGACTAATTCCTTGCTACTATGAGCTGAATAAAGAGCATGAAATTCACACTTGACTCCGAGTATATTTCAAGTATTAAAGTGTCAAAGCCTGCAGCCGGCTTAGGGAGGCAGGCGCGATGCTCTGATGGGGTCCAAGAGCCCTCCCACCACCTCCCCAAAGCACTCCTGTCTTTGGGAAGGAGGCAGCAGGGATCCAGCATTCTGTCAGAAGCCTGCATCCTCCTTCTCAAAGCCTGGGAAGCTTTGGCCCTCTTTAGGGAAGGAGGCACAATGCCCAGGCACATGATGTTGCTCGCCCACATCGCCCTCTCAACCTGGCACCTTCGGCCCTAACTGTTCCCCCACAGAAAAAAATCATTGCACGCCACTGATCCAGTGGCACGAATACCATTCCCCCCCCTGTACATTTGCACCAAGTCTCTGCTTACTCAAAGGAGAGGTGTTCTGACTGAGAAAGGGGTTGGTGCAGTGGAATTTTAACTGCCAGAGGAACGCGGCCAAAATAAGTAAGTTAAGGAGTGTGCAGTCATCCTTTCCTAAGTCAAAGTATTTCATGTCCTGTTCCCACATCCAGGTTTGCCGCCAAGAATTCCCTTAACTACACCCAGTATCCTGATGGAAAGGGAGAGAGCCCCATGTAGACGTCCCCCACCCCAGCCAAGCCCTAGTCACCCACAACATCTAGGAACTCTGACAGGCCCCTCAAACACCATGCCAGGTTAGAACAGAGGCATGGCAGAGCGTGGAGGGACCTCTGGTCTAGCTACATGCGGAGAAACTGGCTTCTGCTTATGGACCTTCCTTGCTGGGCCAGGGAAAGGGCATATCTCACCTAGGAGCCCCACTGATATGGAGCAGGTTTTGCCCCCTCCAGAAGCAATCTCCAAGTGCAATGAACTGACAAGCTGGAACGTGTCCAGAGGAGGGCAACCAAAATGGCCAAAGGCCTGGAAACGATGCCTTATGAGGAACGGCTTAGGGAGCTGGGTATGTTTAGCCTGGAGAAGAGAAGGTTAAGGGGTGATATGATAGCCATGTTCAAATATATAAAAGGATGTCATATAGAGGAGGGAGAAAGGTTGTTTTCTGCTGCTCCAGAGAAGCGGACACGGAGCAATGGATTCAAACTACTAGAAAGAAGATTCCACCTAAACATTAGGAAGAACTTCCTGACAGTAAGAGCTGTTCGACAGTGGAATTTGCTGCCAAGGAGTGTGGTGGAGTCTCCTTCTTTGGAGGTCTTTAAGCAGAGGCTTAAAGGAATGCTTTGATGGTGTTTCCTGCTTGGCAGGGGGTTGGACTGGATGGCCCTTGTGGTCTCTTCCAACTCTATGATTCTATGATCCCCCCCCCACACAAACACTCAATCTCATTGCACTCTGTGTGCTTGTCGCACAACACACCAACCCTGAATGTCTGTTGCACTATATTATTTTCCGTTCAGCAGCCTAACAGCCCATGGATAGAAACTGTTTTTTAGCCTGTTGATACGACTGATTACTTCTATATCTCCTGCCCGAGGGTAGAAGATTAAAGACATTCTGGTCAGGGTGTGAATCGTCCCTGAGAATTTTTCTCGCTCTCCTAAGGCAACGATTGCTTGCGATGTCATCTAGCGGGCTCAGAGGACAGCCCATGATATCATATGCTGTGTTCACCACCCTCTGTAAAGACTTTCTGTCCGTGGCTGTCAAAGCAGCATACCACACTGAGATACAATATGAGAGGACACTTTCTATTGTGGACCGGTAGAAGGAGGTCATCTATTGTTGTTTAACATTGTTCTTTCGCAAGGCCCTGAGAAAATGGAGTCTCTGTTGGGCCTTCCTAACTACCTGAATTATATTGTTTTTACAAGTGAGGTCTTCACTAAGGTAAACTCCCAGGAATTTAAAAGAAGAGACTCTCTCCACACAACCCCCCCCCCAATATACGACGGGGCTAGTTCCCCTCTCTTCCTCCGAAAGTCTAACACCATCTCCTTTGTCTTGCTAATATTTAGGTGCAAGTTATTCTCTAAGCACCATGTAGATACTTTTTGAACCCCCCCCCCCGTACGCTGATTCATCTCCACCTGTAATTAGACCCATTATGGTGGTATCATCTGTAAACTTAATAATTACAGTGGATGCATCAGATGAAATACAGTAATATGCATACAACAAGTACAGGTAGGGACTCAGCACACATCCCTGTAGTGTGCCAGTGCTGAGCTTCAGGGAGGTAAATGTAACAGGCCCAATCCTCACTGTTTGTGTCCAATCCCTCAGAAAGTCTTTATGGTAGAAGAAAGGTTTTTTGATAAGAATGTCTGGAAGGATGGTATTAAAAGCCGAGCTATAATCAATAAACAACATTCTAACATACCGGTAATTCCCCGGTCTCTCCAGATGACTTGCTGCAAGGTGAGTCATCCCTCAAAGGGCTGCCATTCATAGAATCGTAGAATCATAGAATCATAGAATCATAGAATCCTAGAGTTGGAAGAGACCACAAGGGCCATCTAGTCCAACCCCCTGCCAAGCAGGAAACACCATCAAAGCATTCCTGACAGGTGGCTGTCAAGCCTCTGCTTAAAGACCTCCAAAGAAGGAGACTCCACCACATTCCTTGGCAGCAAATTCCACTGTCGAACAGCTCTTACTGTCAGGAAGTTCTTCCTAATGTTTAGGTGGAATCTTCTTTCTTGTAGTTTGAATCCATTGCTCCGTGTCCGCTTCTCTGGAGCAGCAGAAAACAACCTTTCTCCCTCCTCTATATGACATCCTCTTATATATTTGAACATGGCTATCATATCACCCCTTAACCTTCTCTTATCCAGGCTAAACATACCCAGCTCCCTAAGCCATTCCTCATAAGGCATCGTTTCCAGGCCTTTGACCATTTTGGTTGCCCTCCTCTGGACACGTTCCAGCTTGGTTAATTTCATTGTACACAGGTTGTACGTTGACAATAAAGGTATTCTTATTATTGAAGTCAGAGGCATGTTTATGGGCCCTAAACCGACCAACTGCTCCTGGCAACTCCAGTTTTTATCTACAAGATTTGTCTGTTTTTTGTTTCAACGGTGCTCTATTTTATGACATTTGGGGGATGGAGGGGAACCTATCTCACTTACTGATCCAGGCCTTGGGTATGGCACTTTCCCTTCATACACAGACCAGTGATATTCAGGTCCCTCTTTATGAGCATATGGTCCATTGAAAGCTGCCCGGATGCTAGCCATGTGATAGACACATATAGCATATCCTCGGAATATGTTGCTGCAAAACAAAAATCAAGAAGACTCTGGTAACCTCATGTTCAGATTACTGCAATACACTTTACATAGGACTTTCCTTGAAGGCAGCGCAGAAGCTGCAACTGGCAGAGCGTGTCACTAGAGGGCTGTGCAGGGTAACACACCAATTCATAGCTGTCAACTTTCGGATTTGAAAATAAGGGATTTTGTCGAACTTTCGGATTTGAAAATAAGGGATGCCGCCAGGGCGGTGAAATGGCACCAAGTAGCCTCGCCACCCTGCGCTCCAGAGGCTGTGCGTGAACGGGTGAGCGAAAGAGCGAGCACATAGACGGCAGGCAGGCTGTCTGTCTGGTTGGGCGTGAGGGTCTGGCTGCACAAGGCATGTAAGCTCCGCCCCCAGTCGGTCTCAGACTCCTTATTGGCAGCCGAGCAATGCAGCTGAGGAGCCTCCCTGGCCTGCAGGAGAGGAGCTGCTTCCTTTGAAATCCGGGGAATTTAAGGGATATCAACAATCCGGGATAGCAGCGGGAAACGGCATTGGAATAAGGGAGTTTCCCGCAAAAAAAGGGAGGGTTGACAGCTATGCACCAATTGTCCAAGAATGTCATTGGCTGCTGATATGCTTCTGGACCCATTTCAAGGAGTTGATGCTGACATATAAAGGTCTGAACAAATGACATTCAGATGTCTTCTGAATGTCAGGTGGTTGTTTATCTCTTTGACATCTGAAGGGAGGGTGTTCCACAGGGCGGGCACCACTACCGAAAAGGCCCTCTGCCTGGTTCCCTGTAGCTTTGCTTCTCACAGTGAGGGAACTGCCAGAAGGCCCTCGGCGCTGGACCTCAGTGTCCGGGCAGAACGATGGGGGTGGAGACGCTCCTTCAGGTATACTGGGCCAAGGCCGTTTAGGGCTTTAAAGGTCAACACCAACAATTTGAATTGTGCTCGGAAACGTACTGAAGGGCAGTCGATAAATAAATACTTTCTATTCTATGTTTAAGTCTCAGTCCACTATGTCGATTGACACCTCAGAAAATATATCTAACCAGACTCTTTCATTTGCTAGTAGGGCATATGGTGTTTTCACATTCACCATAAAGCAGGTTCCTCAAAATTTATCCATCTTTCATCTAGGGTAGCTACATCACGATTGCTTACCTTGTAGTGTTGAAGAGTCCGAATATCACGGGGTTTTTGTTATCCCGAGTGTGGAGCAAAAAGACGTCCTCTGCAAAGTGGAGGCATGATGCTGGTTAAGTATGAACAAACCATTTATGGAAGAAAGTAGTGTTAGTGACTGCTTATGCAACCTAGCAAATGAATAGGTTTACATTCTTACTTCTGTCTCATCACCACTGACACACAGGGCCATTATGGAGGTCATGGCAAATCACAATTGAACACGACCAGAACAAGCTGCCATGTGTCTTCCCTCTTCTCTTCTGATATGAAGAGTTTGGATTTGATATCCCGCTTTATCACTTTATCACTACCCGAAGGAGTCTCAAAGCGGCTAACATTCTCCTTTCCCTTCCTCCCCCACAACAAACACTCTGTGAGGTGAGTGGGGCTGAGAGACTTCAGAGAAGTGTGACTAGCCCAAGGTCACCCAGCAGCTGCATGTGGAGGAGCGGAGACGCGAACCCGGTTCACCAGATTACGAGTCCACCGCTCTTAACCATTACACCACAATATGAATGTGAGGAGAAGTTGAGAAGGTTTTGCTTCCGTTTGTGATCGTCCACAGTTTAGCGCTACACCAGATGTTTTGTTGTAGCAAGCAACTTTACGATTGATAGTTTCAAACAAACTGTCAGGGATCTGCCCACCCCTGCCAGTCCAGCTCTGAGTGTTTATAGAGAGCCGCAACCGGTGTTAACAACAGATTCATCTTCGAGTGAATCTGGCAGTCCCGTCTCGGGGGAGGAGCAGTTAGTGGCTGGGAGCCAGGGAGTGCCAGGTGTCCAAGGAGATAGTGGGAGACCTGGCACCACCCAGCAGACTCGCTCGGAGGGGGAGGCATCAGTTCCTGTGCATATATCATGTAGGAGGAGAAGGCGGCAATTTAGGATGCCGAAGCTTTGGTGTTGGCGCCAAAACAGGAGGGAGGCACTTCCGGATTCTGCTAGTGAGTGAGCAGACGTGATAAAACTGAGCTCTGCACTGTATATAGCTTGGCACTGAATAAAAGAACTAAAAGACTAATGGCTTAGCTTTTCTGTTGAACAACTGATAAGAGAACCTGACACAAACTATAGTTAAGATTAGTAGCAATTTCCTGGATTTGGATGAAACGTCAAGGTACGCACTATGGCCCAGGGTTCAAATCTCCACTCAGCCATGAAGCTCACTGGGTGACCTTGGGCCAGTCAACATCCCTCAGTCAGGCTGACGTACCTCACAGAGAGAAGAGGAGAGCCAGGCACAGCACCTTGAGTTCCTTGGAGGAAAAGGTGGCATATAAATGTAATAAACCAATACAGTAGTTAGTTTTTAAAAAAATAGAAGGAAAGAATCTGATTTCCTCATGGCTGTGCTAGAGGTGGAAAGGGTTGGTGTGAAGCATAAAAGGCCAATGCAAATTTTGACTCATTCTCAACACAATAAACCATGTTTCATCACGATGCTCAAACCAGTTCATAGGAACTTGGCATAATGTCAGGTTCTCTTATCGGTTGTTCAATAGTAACACCAAGCCGTCTTGTATTTAAGACTCTTTATTTCAGTGCAAAGCTATTTACAGTGCAGAGTTCAGTTTATCATGTCTGCTCAGTCACTAGCAGAATCCGGAAGTGCCTCCCTTCTGTTTTGGCGCCAACACCAAAGCCTTGGCATCCTGAATTGCCGCCTTCTCCTCCTACGTAGATATGCGCCGGAACTGATGCCTCCCCCTCCGAGCGAGTCTGCTGGGTGGTGCCAGGTCTCTCAGCAACTCCCTGGACACCTGGCACTCCCTGGCTCCCAGCCACTAACTGCTCCTCCCCCGAAAAGGGGCTGCCAGATTCACTCGAAGATGAATCTGTCGTTAACACAGGCTGCGGCTCCCTGTAAGCACTCAGAGCTGGACTGGAAGGGGTGGGCAGATCCTTGACACATAAGCTTAGTGATAGCAGTCACTTACGCACAGCTGTGAATCTGCATGAGTTTACAATGGGCTATGCCTTCCACCTATGCAGAAGCGTGAAGCTCACCTAGCTCATCAAAATGTGTGTCGATTCCATTCATTCCTGGCACAGAGCAGATCAACCTGGTTTTGAGGAAAGTGGTCCATTTATTCACCAGCATCCGTTGTCCACCCATGTCATTCTGGAGAGGACAGAGCAAGAAAGGGAAGACAAACGCAGGGACAGGTTAGACGTGTTGTGTTCTCTTGCTATTTTGGATTTTGGATCACAACTTTGCTGTTATGAGTACGGTAGATTTGACACTTTGAGACTTTATGGCTTTAACACCAAGCCAGCACTTTTTCTTTCCTCACTTGCTTTGCATAGTATCCAACATGATGAAGAGTTCTGGAGAATCTGGAAGCCTGCTCAGTATTTTGTGACTTTTTGGTTGGTCCTAATAAAGATCTTTCCCTATAGAGGATCCCCCTTTTTTTTGCTAATGTCCTACAGTGACCACCTTTGCTTTTTATATAGCTTACATTATTACTGCACTCTACATTTTATCTAAACTGTCAAAGTACTCATTAAAAGCTGTAGTTTGGTAAGAATTTTTTAATGAAAATCATGCCAATAACAAGTTTTAACTGTCTAGATATTATTAATCCCTTTCCGATTGCTCAATTCTGGCACATCCATGAAGCAAATATGCTAGCCAGTTAAATTCTTTGTTTTATTAATCACCCTTAGCATTAGTTCAGTGAAATTAAGAAATAATGGCCCTCACATTTGTTTATTTCAGACTCGAGTTACCGTACTTCATGGAACTCATTCTGAGGCAGATGGTCCGGGTGCTGTAATCCTAAAGTAAAAAATCTTGTATATAATGACTACATTTACCTATTACCCTCCTTTCCCAAGGGTGCAAAGAAACATTTCCCTCTCTCCCCAGGGCTGAGCTATAAAATTACATCTGTTCTGCAAATCTGGCTATGAATGGTGCTGACTTGCCCTATTCTGTGACATGTCTTGTGATGTTTTTAATTTTAATGTTAATATAGTGTTGAATGAATGGTGGAACTTCTGGACTGGCTATTTATTGAGCGTCCATGTCGATATGCTGACACAAAACCTGTGGGGAGGTTATACAATTTAATCTGTTTATTGAATGTTCCCAATATGTTCATGCAGAGATTATACGACATTCCAACTAGTGGTTCTTATGCCAAACCTTCTGAGGGAATATTTACACATAGGTATTTCCCACTAGTTACAGTAGGTAGCCGTGTTGTTCTGCCATTGTCGAAACAAAATAAAAAAATTCCTTCCAGTAGCACCTTAAGGACCAACTAAGTTTGTTATAGAGGGACCAAGGTGGTGCTGTGGGTTAAACCACAGAGCCTAGGGCTTGCTGATCAGAAGATCGGCGGTTCGAATCCCCGCGCCGGGGTGAGCTCCCGTTGCTCGGTCCCTGCTCCTGCCAACCTAGCAGTTCGAAAGCACGTCAAAGTGCAAGTAGATAAATAGGTACCGCTCCGGCGGGAAGGTAAACGGTGTTTCCGTGCGCTGCTCTGGTTCGCCAGAAGTGGCTTTGTCATGCTGGCCACATGACCTGGAAGCTGTACGCCGGCTCTCAGCCAATAAAGCGAGATGAGCGCCACAACCCCAGAGTCAGACACAACTGGAACTAAGGGTCAGGGGTCCCTTTACCTTTACCTTTAAGTTTGTTATTGGTATGAGCTTTCGTGTGCATGCGCACTTCTAAGTATTTCCCACTGTTTAACCAAACCTTCTTTTGCAATCCTACGGACATTGAGTGAGAAGGAAGTATCATTTATTTGCAGTGGCACTTGCATTTGAATAAACATGCGCAGGACAAGGCTGGCAAGCTGCAACCCTAAGCACATTTATGTAAAGGCAAGTTGCGCTGAAATAAATTGGACTCTCCACTAAGAAAACATGATTAAGATCAGGCGGGGTGGCGGAAACCTCCAAAGCATGCAAAAGCTCTTTTGGTTTCTTCTATTGGGCTTAATGCTGAGCTTTTGTAATTTTATTTTCCCTCAACAGAAGCCCTGAGTTAAATTTAGGAAAACACACACACACACACACACACACACACACACACACACACACACGATAAGGAGCAGACCAAAATTTTGCATGCGGCCTGCCACTCAAGTGACTGTTTTCTTTCCATACCCGTTTCTCTTGATCCCCTTTATGTTTCTCCTCAAGTTTTACTTTATGCCACTCAATAGGGAATGAACTCTACAGACGCAGCTTATTGCTGAGCTATGCCAGAACCACAGTTAGGTGGGTGGTCACAACCATCTCCCACCCTGTCTCTGGACGAGGGGCCTGGAATAAAGGCAGAATTCAGGCTTGGATATTCTTGTTTTTTAAAAATAATAATTACCTCCCCTTCCCATGATTTAATCTTCCCCTCCCCACAAGAGCTGCAGCGTCCGTTCAATTAATTAATTAATTAATTAATTAATTAATTAATTAAACATTGCGGCAGCTGTAAATAGAGTTTGCTCTCCCATATTCTATGATCTAAATATCTTAGATAGCAGGGTCAACTACGTTACTAAGTTAATAATCCCAGCCCAACGTAGGGCATTTATGCTGGCCCGACTGAATGTCTTTCCCTCGGCATTTGTTAGGGGTAGATATCAGAATATTCCCAGAAACAAGAGACACTGCAGATGTTCCCTGAATGTCCCGGATACTGTAGAGCATATTCTCTTTCATTGTCCACTGCACAATATGCTGCGTGAACGTGTGCTGTCCCCGCTCCTGGGTGGTTTGAAAACGGTGCACGGTGGAAGTGTTGGATTCTGTCTGTCTGACATTGACCAAAGGGTGACTGTGGGGGTAGCCGAGTTTTTGGCAGCAGTGCCCCAAGGAGTAGTTTAATAGGAAGAAACTCCATATATATATATATATATATATATATATATATATATATATATATATATATATATATACACACACACACATACAACCAGCCTACGTACCCAACTGTTGCCTCCTTGTATATATTTTAAGGCTCTTGTACGCGATTTTATCTCTCGCGGTTTTATTTGTAAAATGCCTAATAAAGGTTTGATAAGTAAGTAAGTAAATTAATTAAATAAGCAGATTAAATCAGTTTTAAAATATGTTTGATCGAGAGCCCCTCCACTCCAAGATACTGTTGAACTAAAGGTCCCTCCACTCTGAACCACCAGCCTGCTTTCCTCCCCAGGCTCCCCCCCCCCACCTCAACTCCAGTCAGCCCCAGCCAGCACAGCCAGTGGTCTGGGATGATGGGACTTGGGAGTCCAGCAATATCTGGAGGGCACCAGATTGGGGGAGGCTGGTCTAAGGTCTTGTGGCGGGGAGTTCCGCAGATGGGGTGGCTAATTCCTTGTTGGACTCGCGACTCGTATCAGCCCTAACGAAAATCGCCAATGGCAAGGGATGGTGGAGGTGGTAGTCCACAGGCCCACCCCTGTTCTAGACTAAAGAAATATCCTAAATTTTGTTTTTAAAAATGAAAAAAGTATAATAATAATAATAATAATAATAATAATAATAATAATTTATTATTTGTACCCCGCCCATCTGGCCGGGTCTCCCCAGCCACTCTGGGCGGATATTATTTACACACACACACACACACACACACACACACACACACACACACACTACTTTTAGCTTTCCCAAACCCAAAGCATCTAAACTCCAGAGCAAAAAGAAGGAACACACTGCAAGCAGAAGTTTAATCATAAAAGGTTTCTTACGGCACACATTCTTCCGACTCTGGAATAGATGGCATGAGCACCTGTCTCTGCCTCTAACGCTTTCTCAGTAAAGAAGAAGTACACCTTGTTATCTTCCCGGTCTTCGTTGTCAGGAATCACGAAGGAGCTTACAAATTTTGGTTCTTTAAAAGACCAAAGAAAAGGGGGGGGGGAAGAGAGAGATACCAAAAAAAGCAAAAGGAAAAAGGGATGAATCAAATTTATTTTAGAAAAACACTGGTAATCACGCATATATAAAAACATGTATAAGTGCAACCAGATAGCACCCTTTTTATTCCAGATATTATGGACTGGCCCAAGGCAGACATGAGCACAGAGCTACCTATGGCTTGCGGAGGGGGTTTATGGGTCACAATCGAGGAACATTATGAAATCCTGAAAACCGGAGTGTCTTCATTTCTAGTCTCTTCATGTGTATCATTAGGAACAGAGGTGTAGGAAGGTCAGGTGGTACCCGGTGTGGAAAATTTCTTGTCACCCCCCCCCCCCACACATTGATTATTATTTTATTTTATTTTTTGCCTGCAAAAATGGTTTTACGTTATTTCATATTTTCTTACAAAGGAATAATAATAAGTAATAATAATAATAATAATAATAATAATAATAAACTTTTATTTATATCCTGCCCTCCCCGGCCGAAGTTGGGCTCAGGGCGGCTATCATCAGATACATAACATCGGTATAAAATCAAACAATAATTAAATTACCTCCTAAAAACATGTCAAAATCAAATTAAAGTCTTATTAGCTGGTTTTCCGCAGGGTTAGGGTTGGGAACAGTAAGTGCTCCACTGAATTGAAATTTCAGCCTTCACGACATAGGAAAACGGCCAAGTAAACAGCTATTTTCGTGGAGGAGGGTCAAGATATTAACTGAAATGCATGAAATTTCATATATAGCTATATAATCCCTAGTGTAGTAAGATAAGACCTTTGGAGCAGGCATTTTTTTTTAAAAAAACACCCATTTTTTATGAAGCGCCCTAGTAGGGCAGTAATTGTTCCTTGATAATTTGTCACCCCCTTCATGATGGAACCTGGGGCGGACCGCCCCACCGTCTCCCACTTCCTACGCAACTGGTTAGGAACTAAATGGACAGACTCCGGATCTAGGGCACGGTTGGGAAAGGGAACAGGAAGTCTTCCCATTCAAGCTGACAGACCTGGGTTCGCACACTTGGAACTGGGCGAATTCAGGCACACGTCTGCCAGCGTTTTATCTCAATGAAATAGCAGGACTGCAGATCTAAGCTTGCCAAACTGCTGCAGGGCAACGCAGCAACACAAAGTAAGCCCTAAGTCATTGCGCCTTCAACTGGGGTGATGGATTTGCAAGGGCTCCTTGAGGTTAATAATTTTAGAAGGAGTACAAATGATGTGGATTGGCCATAATGTGGCCTATACATCACGCACAGGATGCTGGCACATTAGCTCTGACCGTGCAGCTCATGATAGATTGCTACAGGGGGCCTTAAGTGGTGAGCAGGTAAGCCCACAATGAGATCCTCTCTGCTTTTTGGAGTGAGATAAAGGCACCAGAAAAGAGGGACGCATTTACCAGTACATGTGTATCTTCCAAATTCCTGCTTAAATGTGGCCACAAAGTGGGGCACTGGGAGGTGCTTCAAAAATGCACAAAGGCACCAGTTTTAGTAATATTTGCATCTCCAAATGTATATGAAGAGAAAGAAATTAAAAACTTCAGTTCCACAGAGGGCAGGCCAAACAATTTCCCACTCAAATCACCCCAGACAAATTGCTAATTTACACCCTACTCTAAATCACCCCAAATCTGTTCCTCTTCAATTCATTTACCCCCAGTTAATTTCCCAGTATATCCTGCTCTAAATCAATTCGATTCCCCTTCACTTACACCCATTCCATAACCCCCAAATCATCTGTAAAAGTAGTCTTACATTAATTCATTTCCTGAAATTCCTACACACATGCACACCCAATTCAATTTATTGCAAATACATGAATGACCCAGAAACATGTGGGACACTTCAGGAAAGATTTGGGGATCCCTACCTCATGGGTTTACCCTAGCAATACCTCTTGGTCCAGATCCTGGTTCACGGAGAGGGGAAGCCAAATTTCCTCTCCAATATACAGTGGTACCTCGGGTTACAAACACCTTGGGTACAAACACTTCGGGTTACAGACTCCGCTAACCCGGAAGTAGTACCTTGGGTTAAGAACTTTACCTCAGGATGAGAACAGAAATCGCCCGGCGGTGGTGCGGTGGCAGCGGGAGGCCTCATTAGCTAAAGTGGTACCTCAGGTTAAGAACAGTTTCAGGTTAAGAACGAACCTCCAGAATGAATTAAGTTCTTAACCCGAGGTACCACTGTACTACTTTGTTTTATCCTGTATTATTTGACTGCTTTGCCTCACTCAGTTAAAAACAACAACAACCCATCTCTCATTACACCAATTTAGGTAAATACATCATGCCTTGGATGAAGTCTGGCTCATGTAAGCTCATGTCACAGAGCATTTGTTCATCTTTGAAGGTTAATGTCAGGGTTGCACCAGATGAGCAGGAGTGGTGGCAACCCCCCCTAGGCGAAGCGGCAACCACGGAAGAGTCCAGAGAAATGGAGGGATTCTTGCCTGAAGAAGACTGGTGGCGACACACCTCAGAAGAGGAAGAAGCAGGTGGGGAAGAGGGAAGGCCAGAACAGGAGGAGGAAGAAGTTGAGCCAGAATCAGGCCCTTGTGAGGAGAGGAGAGGAGGGCCCCCTCCCCTCCTCCCATCTCAGCTGTAGAGCGTAGAGCTGAGAAACGGAGGGAGCAATTGGAGGGAGTTGCAGTTCGTAAAAGGTGTGGTGATGAGCTGGCTACTTAAGGAAGGCCGGCTGCTTCCCTCACCAGCAACTGCAACTGCTATGCTGAAGCACGTAGTTGTGCCTGCTCATCCTGTTCCTGTGTTCCTGACTTCGGCTCCAGACTCCTGGCTTCCCCCTGGCCTCGGCTTGTGATTTCGGCTTCTGACTCCTGGCTTCCTCCTGACCTCGGCTTTGTGACTTCGGCTTCTGACTCCTGGCTTAATCCTGACCTCGGCTTCCTGACTTCTGGCTTGAACTGACTTTGGCTGGCTTCTGACCCGGACTGTTTAACCTCGGCTTTATCAGACTGACTGCTGGTCTTCAGCGTGCCAACTTGTTGACGTCCTAACAGTTAAGAACTTTCCTTCAAGATGAGAACAGAAATCGCGTGGCGGTGGCATGGCAGCCGCGGGAGGCCCCATTAGCTAAAGTGGTACCTCAGGTTAAGAATGGTTTCAGGCTAAGTATGGACCTCCGGAACGAATTAAGTACGTAACCAGAGGTACCACTGTATTGCTCTAATATTTGGAATGTGCCTAAGTCCTCAGGAAGATAGCCTTAAGTACAAACATACATTTGCAATAGATATTTCTGGTAAATATGAATGGAACTGCAAAGCAATAACAACCAAGATCTCAAGGGAGACCAAAAGACAAACTTAAAAACTGTTTCATGCAAGTGAATGAACATATGGAGAATATCAGCTTTGAAAATATTTGTGTAGCTCCAACTTACATATCAATATTTTTTTTCTTACACACATACACAAAAAAAACCACCCCTAAGATCCTTTTCCAATCTTACTCTCTGGGGTTCATTTATTTTAATTTATATTAGCCTGAAACTTGGCATGCATCTGATACAACCATCTGTGGCTGTATACAAAACAGGAATCGGAGCTGTTGAGGCATACTGATTTGCCACTGGGGGTGGGGAGACACTGTGCGAGAGGGATGTGCAGATTTGAAAGCATTTCGCCTCTTTTGTTGTCAAATCGGAACCATGTGACTTTGCCATGAGAAACCAAACACTGACGTTTACCCTTGGGATAGATCAGAATAACTCGGCTCATCAAGGCTCTGTAGGGATGATCCTTTGACAGTCATCATGGCCCTCAATCTACATGACGCTCACAACGCAAGCAAAAATTAAGAAACCCAAGGGAGCGAGTCTTCCAGAGCGCACATTCAAAATAGCTCGGGGCAATGAGAGAGTCAAACAGCGAGGCAGTTCACACATTCAGGTGCATGGTAGGTGAGCTGTTGTGAACATCTTACTTCTCCCACACCTGACGTGAGCAAAATAAAGTGTGGCGTTATGCACATTCATATACCAGATGTCTGACTTCCCCATCCCTTTTCGAAGGGGAAGGATCAAACAAATCATGTCTACAAATGTGCATCTCAAAGGTCCAGGGGGATGGGGCATGCCAGTTCTTTCTCTGCCTATGGAGTCCTTCTCAGCCGACTGAGTGTGCAAATCAAATCAATTCCGTTTCCTTTCTCTGTAGAATTAGCAGGGAACGATTTGGGTCTATATGAACTACTGGTATTGCACAATTGGCCAAACGCATGACATTTATGCTAACCTAAAGTGCAGAATGCCGCGGCGAGGCTCCTTACGGGGTCCTTGCCATGGGACCACATTCATCCAGTGCTTTACCAGCTTCACTGGCTCCCGGTGGAGTACAGGATCCGGTTTAAGGTGCTGGTTTTGACCTTTAAAGCCCTATGCGGCCTAGGACCCTCGTAACTACGGGACCGCCTCTCCTGGTATGCCCCGCAGAGGACCTTAAGGTCCACAAATAACAACATTTTGGAGGTCCCGAGCCACAAGGTTGTTAGACTGGTCTCAACTAGGACCAGGGCCTTTTCAGTACTGGCCCCAACTTGGTGGAACGCTCTGTCACAAGAGACCAGGGCCCTGCGGGATTTGACATCTTTCCGCAGGGCCTGCAAGACAGAGCTGTTCCGCCTGGCCTTCGGTTTGGACTCAGTCTGATGTTTTTTCCTCCCCTTATGGTTTTGATTTTGGGCGATAATTGAAGCTGCATTTAAATTTTAAATTTTAAATTGTATTTTAACTTGTATTTTAATTAACTTGTATTTTAATTTTTCTTTCTTTTATATTTTATTGTAATTTTTATCATTGTTAGCCGCCCTGAGCCCAGTTTCGGCTAGGAAGGGCGGGGTATAAATAAAATTTATTATTTATTATTATTACTAAAGGACCCAATGCACAAGTTATAGCTGGACTCCCCAGTGCCCTCCCCAATCTGGACTCTCAAGCAAAAGTACTGTTCCCCTGAGATCTTTTTGAGGAACCACCACTGATACTGCAAATATTGACTGCTAAGGGGATTAGCAATGATTTGGAGAGGACTTTGCAGTGGGCAAAACACTATTGTTCATTTGTATGATTACTATTATTAAACAACGAAGATTTCTTACGGACCCCTTGTACCTTTCAGCAGGCGCTCATCGTCTGGCTCAGTCCGGATGTGTGCCACACGGCCCATCGTGCGGAAGATGGCAGCATCTCGCCCCCAGTAGTCACTGTAGAGCCCAGCGAACAACTCACCACCTGAAGGTCAGAGGCATCCGTAGTAAGTGGAGAGGGGGTTGGCACATTCACACGACATACATGCTACATCACAGGTGAGGCGTTTGACCAGTCCTGTGGACACAGATTTCCCTGGATCATACCACTTCAGGGTGCAGGCGAAGAGTTGCATACTTCAGTGCTTCTCTACAGCCCTTGCAGAGGAGGTCAGGGGTAGAAGCAGGGCAGGGACAGGGGGAGAACATGACAAAATATAGCCGGGAGGTTTCAACCTAGACCTCTCCCTGGCATTCTGTTTTTCCATGTGCAGGGATGTCGAGGTTGTTGCCAAGGCCCAACTTGTGGGCTCAAGCGTTACAGGAAAAGCTGTGCCCACGCATGTGTGAAGCTGGTGTAAAAGCTTAAGGCAATTTACAGTAAGAGGGATAAAAGTCACAATGTGTTTTATACATGATACAAACAGAGACGTCAACAGGAAGTCAATGGATAACCTACACTTAAAGAAGTTGAGGTATTCAATCTTTTATAACGAATACCAATAGCTTAAGGGCACGGGGCCCCAAAGAAGCCAGATTATCATCCACAAGGGCCAGGGCTTTTTCAGTGTTGGCTCCGACCTGGTGGAATGCTCTGTCCCATGAGACTAGGGCCTGTAAGACAGAGTTATTCCGCCTGGCCTCAGAGGCGTAGCAAGCCCAGGTGGTACCCGGGGCAGAATTTTTTTTGTCACCCCCCCCACCACTTTGACAGGGCACTGGCAGAGTTGCACCCAGTGGCATAGCAAGTCACCCCCACCCCCCCAAAAAATGATGGTGCCACTTTGTGAGGTGTGGGGTTTTTTGTGTGTCTATTATCTCTCTTTTTTCAATAAAGTTAAAATTTAATTAAAATAATAATAATAATAATAATAATAATAATAATAATAATAATAAAGTGTCACCCCCCTCTGATGGTGCCACTTAGTGAGGTGGGGGGGTTGTGTGTGTGTCTATTATCTCTTTTCCCCCCAAAAGTTAAAATTTATTTTTTTATATATAAAAGTGTCACCCCCCCTGGGGTGGAACCCGGGGCGGCCCGCCCCCATCGCCCCCCTTGCTACGCCCCTGCCTGGCCTTCAATCTAGCCTGATCCCCTATTCCTTTTCCCCCTTCCCTTTTTTCTGAAGAAACCCTTCTGGGTCCCCACAGTAAAATTCTTCCCTGGTCTCCCTACTGGCCTAGCAAGACTAACTTGGCCACTTAGCCATGGTGATCCCACTGATGTTTGTTTTTTATGCTGTTCTTAAAGTTGTTTTTAATCATTGTTTTGTATTTGTTGTTAGCTGCCCTGAGCCCGGTTTTTGGACCGGGAAGGGCTGGGTATAAATAAAATTATTATTATTATTTTATCACTGGTGTATCTTTAAAAAAAAACCTTTTGAAACATGAATGCAGTAAGTCTGCACTTCCCTGTCTCCCAAATCTCCTCGCCCCCACCATGCTGAGTGAGATGAGAGATTTATTTTCCTACATTAATTTACTTGTACTCTACATTGTGAGTTCAAGATTCCACTCCAGAGTGAACTGCAAGGCACTGGCTGCCCGATGACATTTTCTGCCTCACTTGTCCTTTTAAAAGGGCATTTCATAAGGTACTTCGCTTTCCCCCTTTCTCAACGTGTCTTACACTTATTGGCCACTGGATGGGACCCGTGTACCACAAAAGAAGCAGAACGAAGCCATCTTTTCGGAAAGGGAAGAAAATTAGCCCTTTGACAGTCTAAATTGATCTGTGCAGATATTTTACTGCCCTCTGACAAAAAACTGAATACTTACAACCTTTTTTTTTTTTTTAAAGCTATAAGCAAGCATATTGGACTAACTTTACTGTTACTGTTAGGGTTTTTAATTATTATCACTATCACTATTACTACTTTCCCTCTCTCTCAAGGATTTGCAATCTCTTACTTGCTGTCTGCAAATAAGTGTGGTTCTGATTTCAGTGCAACTGATGCATTTGGAAGCAATGATGCTACAGTTCCTAATCAGGACCCTAAATATTCTGTGGAAGTGCAG
Source organism: Darevskia nairensis (assembly GCA_034642065.1). Lineage (NCBI taxonomy): Eukaryota > Metazoa > Chordata > Lepidosauria > Squamata > Lacertidae > Darevskia > Darevskia nairensis. The sequence continues at coordinate 2,216,261 of JAWWNI010000012.1, forward strand.
CAGATAAAACCCAGAAATCTTTTACTGGTGCTAGCCCACTCATGTGGAGATCAGCTTCGCACAGGAACAACACCTTAGCAAATAAAGTAAACAAGTTACAGCAGTTCTTGAGAAAAAGGAATCCTCCTGTTCAAACCCAGAGACCTCCCCCCTAAATAAAAACACAGTTGACTCAAATGTTAGTTTTGGTTTTTGGCAGAATTTAAGCCACAACTTTATTGAAAAGTGAGTGGTTGCATAGGCTCTGGTTTGACTAGCTCCCTACACCCTTGCAGGTAGCGCTGACCCAGAGCTTTATCATAGGTCAGCCAAGGGTGAACACCTGAGGTAGGTGAAAAGCCCGGGAACAGACTATGTCCACTCCCCAGATGCTCCCCTGGACTCGGGCACGGGCACAACCCCCTCTCGGGGGTTGACCAAACCAAGTTGAGTCCCTGGATTCCTTTAACGGAATACCCTTTGCATAGGGCTGGCGAGAGCGCTCTCCCATCCCCATCACCTGAACCAGAGCCTATCTGCAACCTTACAAGTTGTGACGATTTGCTATGCGGCAGGCAAAACCCAAGTGGCAACAGCCAATCAGCCAAGTGGGGGAAAATTCCTGCCGTGCCCCTGTCCCAATGACAGACGACACACGACGGCATAGCAAGGTGAATCGCAAAATGCCCTAAAATAGGGAGAGGTGGGCGGGTGTTCCGATGCACGCGCCGAAAGAGGAAGCTCTGGGTCACATGCATGGGTTTATATAGGTCCCTTGGCCCGTTTAGACTGCACCCCATTGGCCAGATTACACCCAGCAACAAGGGACCTACCAATCGGGTGTTGCGGCTGACCAATATACCCACCCACAACCAGGAGGTCAGTCTCCAGGTCTCACCGCAACACGTGTCCTCTTTTATGGCATGCTATGGCATGAAAGTGGGATGCGGGTGGCGCTGTGGGTTAAACCACAGAGCCTAGGGCTTGCCGATCAGAAGGTCGGCGCTTCGAATCCCCGCGAAGGGGTGAGCTCCCGTTGCTTGGTTCCTGCTCCTGCCAGCCTAGCAGTTCAAAAGCATGTCAAAGTGCAAGTAGATAAATAGGTAAACAGCGTTTCTGTGCGCTGCTCTGGTTCGCCAGAAGCGGCTTAGTCATGCTGGCCACATGACCCGGAAGCTGTACGCCGGCTCTCGGCCAATAAAGCGAGATGAGCGCTGCAACCCCAGAGTCGGACACGACTGGACCTAATGGTTAGGGGTCCCTTTACCTTTTACCTATGGCATGAAAACTGCAGTCTCCAAACACTTGAATAATCACTCCCAACTTTGCAAGGTTCGTGGGGTTATGTAGCCAAAACAGGATGACAGCTAAACCTTGCAAAGGGGGGGGGGGCGTTATCAGCATCCTTGGAAAAAGCATTCATGTGTGTTTTTTGTAAGCCTGCATGTTTGCGCTGAGGCTACAGTTCGGCTTAGCATTACATGCGAACTGTGTGGTGTACAAGGCAATTTCCTACACATGTGTGATTTTCAGCCTTTCTCAGACTTACAGACATCCTTGGCAGAATGAAGGTCATGCGTGACTTACGAAGCGAATTCTTAAGCTAAGTTTTAAATTCGTGAGGTAACTTTGATTTCCCAGAGGAAGTGCGTGTTGGTCGAGAGCCAAGGGCTTTACAGTTCATTATGTGGAGGGTCTTCCCACTCTGCCGTGAGATAAGAGGAATTTGAACATTGTCACTTTGCACACTGGTGTTTGTTTTCCTACTGGAGAGAACCTAAAGCCCTGGGATGGCTGCTTTGGGGCTGCCAGCACTGATTGCAGTCACATGCGAGAGAGAGAGAGCCTGTAGACTCGCTTCAGTATCAGGTGCTGTTGCTAGATGCAGAAAAGACTCAGTTTAGGCATTTCACTACATACATCTTGTCAGAAGCAAAGGGAGCAATCCAGCTAAAGTTAAGCACTTCAAATTCCCCACCAATTTCAGTGGGAGGTGCTGAAGCAAGCACTCTATTCTTATGCCGGAATCATAAATCTGGTAGGATCATATCCAAAAAGTACTGCAATTTAAGAAAAATTAAAGGGGGATATTGTTATGATATTTGTCCAAGCCAAGCGGCACACAGCTGCAGCGGTTTGACTATTGCCTGTCTCACTAAGCCGTGAGAAAGCTGTCTTATCTTTTCTTGCATGGGATGTTTATGTATTCACTGTACTGTTGTACTCTGTACTTTTGTACTTGCTCTTTTGGTTAGCTCTGAAGCCGGACAGACGTTTTAATGGCAGATCCGTATTTCAGCTGGCAGCAGAGATTCTTTCTGCACTATTAATACAATAAATAGTTTTAGCCTTAGTTATGGCTTGTGTGTGTTGTTCTTCATGCTGGGAACAATCGCATATGACTGCGCCACCGGACTCTCTGTAGCCAGGGATGTGCACACACAGTTGTGCTCTGGCTTTGGGGCAGCTTCCAAAACTGCCCCAGACGGGGTATTTACTGACAGATATTTCAATCCCACAGTATACTTTGGATTATATCTGAAGTATTCTTCCATTCATGGAATAGTTTTTTGACCCAGTGACGGTTTGAACCAGAAATCGGGTCCTCCGTCACAGAGGGCACGTGTTGCGGTGCGACCTGGCAACCAGACCCAGTGTTGTGGGTGGGGATCGTTTGGATAGCCACAACACCCTATTGGTAGGTCCCTCGATGCTGGGAGCGATCTGGCCAATGGGACGCAAGGAAAAGGACATCGAGGGACCTATTTATGGCCATGCACTTCCTCTTGGGGCTACTGCATCGGAACACCCGTCCACCTCTCCCTATATTTAGAATGGGATGGGGAAATCCCCTGTATGAAAACCTAGAAAGTGGCTGCCAGTCAGTGTAAAGGTAAAGGGAGCCCTGACCATTAGGTCCAGTCGTGACCGACTCTGGGGTTGCGGCGCTCATCTCGCTTTATTGGCCGAGGGAGCCGGCGTACAGCTTCCAGGTCATGTGGCCAGCATGACTAAGCCGCTTCTGGCGAACCAGAGCAGCGCACGGAAACGCCGTTTACCTTCCCGCCAGAGCGGTTCCTATTTATCTACTTGCACTTTGACGTGCTTTTGAACTGCTAGGTTGGCAGGAGCAGGGACCGAGCAACGGGAGCTCACCCCGTCGCGGGGATTCGAACCGCCGACCTTCTGATCAGGAAGCCCTAGGCTCTGTGGTTTAGACCACAGCGCCACCCACGTCCCTTTTGCCAGTCAGTGTAGGAAACAATAATGAACCAGGCAGAACAACGTGTCCTATGTTATTGTGCATAGAAAGCATGTTATTCATATCATTCTTACTTATTTAAAATATTTATATCCTTCCTTCTAGTCTAAATCTCTAAGTCAGGAAAATATACATATGGAAAGGGCACCTAAATGGGTGTATTATTTTTAATATATAACTAATGACAAATAGAAGAGTGGGAAAATCCACAGAGCATAACCAATGGAAATCATGCTTCAGTGTGAGGTAAAAGATCTCTGGAATTATTCCCCCTCCCCCTCTCAAAAATGTCCTGAAGGGTAAGGAAGTTTCACATTGTTCAGGGCACTTATGCTGATTCTACATATCGAAAATGTGGCATCTGAATGTTATTGTGCGGTTATTGTGGTCTTTTAAGAATTCTTACAGCTATACTTCCCCTGACCCATCACCAAAGATGAAATACAAATGAATTGATTTTGTATTGTTATATACTGTCGAGGTGTGTGTGTATGTGTGTTTGTGTTTACTGGATAATTTTATGGCCTGTACATACATAGAAATATAAAGAATGGTCCTCTCATTAAAGGTACCCTGACCTTTAGGTCCAGTCGCGGACGATTCTGGGGTGGCAGCACTCATCTCACTCTATAGGCCTAGAGAGCTGGCATTTGTCCGCAGACAGCTTCCGGCTCATGTGGCCAGCATGACTAAGCCGCTTCTGGCGAACCAGAGCAGCGCACGGAAATGCCATTTACCTTCCCGCCGGAGCGGTACCTAGTGATCTACTTCCATTTTGATGTGCTTTCGAACTGCTAGGTTGGCAGGAGCAGGGACCGAGCAACGGGAGCTCACCACGTGGCGGGCATTCGAACCGCCGACCTTCTGATTGGCAAGCCCTAGGCTCTGTGGTTTAACCCGCAGCGCCACCCGCGTCCCATGGTCCTCTCATTAGATCTCTGAATTGATCTAGCTGGGAGAGTTGACACCCCTGGTTTCACAGGGCCCTTCTCTGAACTGCTGCTACATGGCACAAGATGAGACCAAAGAAGCCTGGTGGGTTCCTGGTAGGCACAAGAGCTGTCCTGTTGCACAAGTTCGAGCAGAATGAGAAGCTTCAGCACAAAGGTCATGCGCAGGGCTGCTTCACCGGTAGCGTGTGACCAGTGGCGTCACGAGGGGAAGTGGGGGGGGGTGGAACGCCCTGGGTTCCAGGGGAGGGGGGTGACACTTGGGCCGGGCCCGCCTTGCAGCCTGCTTGCAAACCTGCTCGGCGGCCTGCGAGCAAGCCGCGGAGCAAGGCCGCTCTGCCCCGCGGCCCGTCGGCGCCGCTATGGGTCTGTCCCGTCCGTGCTGCTTTAAAGCAGCATGGACGGGCAGCCCCAGGAGCCGGCGCTCACTCGGCAGGTCGCTGCGGGAGTGGCAGAGCCGGTCGGGATGCACTACGCATGCCCAGAAATCCTGGAATTCCGGGATTTCCGGGCATGCGCAGTCCGTCCTGATGCATGCGTTGTGACGTCACGACGCATGCGTCAGGACGCCCCGCCCCGAGGGGGTGCCTCCGCCCGGCGCCGCCGCCCGGGGCACCCAAGAGGCTTCCTACGCCTCTGCGTGTGATGTGTGCTGGCTCTGTCTCCTCCACCCAAGCATGGACCATTATCCAACACCAATATTTCCTTCTGCTGCTACTTGAGATCATTTAGCTGGAACTGTCAGGGGTTGATCTGGGCACCTCTGCATAAAAAGCATTTGCGCTGCTACCCAGTCATGGGGATAAGTCACATCTCAGTCTCAGCTGCAGAAAAGATCTGGGCTAGAAAAGACGCAGATAACAGGGCTGCTCCTACTGTGTGCTACATATCAAAAGCCACGCGCCTGAAGGAAATTATCCTTTCAAGAACTTCTGTGGTCTCTGTCAACCTGCCAATGAGATCTATTACCAAGTAGAGCTTTGCTTTATTGGAAACAGACAGGAGAATTCATTTGCTCTGGGTACTTAGGTCCAAAAATTCTTTATGGAATTTATCTAACCATTTAACATTTTTATGTAGCATTATCTGCGGTTGAAGGTCTGTTCTGTTTCCTGATTGTAATTTACAACTTACTCTGAGTTTATTCAGAAATGAAATTGTTCCTTGCTGCCTCTTTCCTTAGTACCAGGTCAAGAGAAAGTAAGTTTTGAAGGTAATTTAAGGGGGGGAAACCTAAACAACGGAAAAAAAGGAGGAACTGAAATCCAATCCAAATTAATCACTTCACAGTGCAATCCTATACGTGTGTATTCAAAAGGAAATCTCACTAAACTGAATGGGGCTTACTCCCAGGTAACACTGCCACCCTGAAATCTTGTCTATTTCAATGGAAAAGGTAGGCAGCTTCTTCAGGTCTTAGGCGTGCTTAGTTTTGCCTAGATTGTCCCTAGTATTTTTAACTAATGAACTGAAAATCACCAAGAATGAAGTATCTGGTATTGTCCTCTGCCATGTATCAATCTTTGTGGAAGTCATGATAAACAAACAGGATTTTAAGAACGTAACAACTGCATGTGATATTTTAAAATGCCAACATGTTATCACATCATTTTGGAGGGAAGGTGTGCCAAAAGGGTAAAGCTATGGTCCTGTCTACGTTTAGCCCAATCCAGGTAGGAACAGGCTTCTAGGACCCTCGTACCTACAGGACCGCCTCTCCTGGTATGCCCCGCGGAGGACCTTAAGGTCTATAAATAACAACACTTTGGAGGTTCCGAGCCTCAAGGAGGTTAGATTGGCCTCAACCAGGGCCAGGGCCTTCTCAGTACTGGCCCCGACTTGGTGGAACGCTCTGTCACAAGAGACCAGGGCCCTGCGGGATTTGACATCTTTCCGCAGGGCCTGCAAGACAGAGCTGTTCTGCCTTGCCTTTGGGCTGGACTCAGTCTAAACCCGCCCACCCTTATTTATTTATTTGATGGAACCCCTTATATGGGATTTGTACACAAATTTTCCCTCGGCTCTTTTTGCTGGCGCATGTAGGACCAGCATGGATACTTGGCCCCGGTGAATATTTGACGTTTCCCCCCCTTATGACTTTGATCTGTAGGCTACCACTAAAAAGAAGCTGCCTTTTAAGCTGCATTTTAAACTGTATTCTAATTTATATTTTAATCAACTGTTTTTGTTTTGTTTAAATGTTTTTACTGTACTTATATTCAGTGTTAGCCACCCTGAGTCCAGTCTTGGCCAGGGAGGGCGGGGTATAAATAAAAATTTATTATTATTATTATTATTATTATTGTTATTCTGTTCTTAAATCACTTTTTGGTATCTAGTCCACGTGCCCAAACAGTTATGGAGCTCTTTGCCCGCCGAGATTAAGCTGCCACTGCCTGCCATATCTTTTAGGACACCAGCTTGAAACTTCACTTGAAGATGACCCACCCATATTGTATAGCTGCGACTTTCTGTGAACATGCTGTTTCGTTATGCTGTATTGATTTGTTTGTTTGTTTTTGTATTGGTATTAAAGTTTGTATTTTGTACACTGCATAGATGTATACAGCAGAAAAACTGAACAACCAAACAACAAAGGTTGGCAGTGCCTGGGGTGCCTGAATTCCAATTGGACAGTGATCATCAGCAAATCTACCCCATCATTTCCCAGCAGGTAATTAACAAAGGCAAAACTGCCATCATGAACCATCAGTATTTCACTGAGAGAGATGGTAGTGTGTTGAAAATTCAGGCATGGGCTACTGACCTGCAAGATGATCTCTGGAATCAGGCCCAGGGTCAACAGGCTTATTGTGGATCTATGTCCCTACTCAGAAGTAACATCTGTACAAACCTTTCCTATCCGATTTCGTCCTGGTGTTTAGCACTACAGCTGCCATAATCCTGGGCCATTGATTTATTTTGATGAATCTAATATACAGGGACGCGGGTGGCGCTGTGGGTTAAACCGCAGAGCCTAGGGCTTGCCGATCAGGGGGTCGGTGGTTCGTATCCCCGCGACGGGGTGAGCTCCCGTTGCTCGGTCCCTGCTCCTGCCAACCTAGCAGTTCGAAAGCACGTCAAAGTGCAAGTAGATCAATAGGTACTGCTCCGGCGGGAAGGTAAATGGCGTTTCCATGCGCTGCTCTGGTTCGCCAGAAGCAACTTTGTCATGCTGGCCACATGACGCGGAAGCTGTATGCCCGCTCCCTCAGCCAATAATGCGAGATGAGTGCCACAACCCCAGAGTCGTCCATGACTGGACCTAATGGTCAGGGGTCCCTTAACCTTTAATATACAGTGAATCAGAACTCAGTGGACAGTATTGCTTTGAAGTTAAATTACTGTGTCTGAAAGGTTCCCTAATATTATGCAACCATTGCATGATTGTCTACCTATCATACTAGCAAAAGAAAACAGAAGAACATTGGCTATATGGTTGATCTAGTGAAACAAAGTGAATTAAACGCAACATAAATGTAGGCACAGGTAGAACAGGCACATCAAAGGCATGTAAAAGAATAGTGACAACACCTTAAGCATAGCTGTCAACTTTCGGATTTGAAAATAAGGGATTTTCCCCAAACTTTCAGATTTGAAAATAAGGGATGCCGTGAGGGCGGCGCAATGGCACCAAGTAGCCTCGCCACCCTGCGCTCCAGAGGCTGCGTGCGAATGGGTGAGTGAAAGAGCTAGCGCATAGACGGCAGGCAGGCTGACTGTCTGGTTGGGCGTGAGGGTCTGGCTGCACAAGGCATGCAAGCTCCGCCCCCAGTCGGTCTCAGGCTCCTTATTGGCAGCTGAGGAGCCTCCCTGGCCGGCAGGGAGGGAGAGGAGCTGCTTCCTTTGAAATCCAGGAAATTTAAGGGATCTCAACAATCCAGGATAGCAGCGGGAAACGGCATTGGAATAAGGGAGTTTCCCGCCAAAAAAGGGAGTGTTGACAGCTATGACCTTAAGAGAGTTGGGGAAGAAAACTCAGAAAGACATTTTATAACATACAACAAGCCATTACCAAATAAAGTGGAGATGAAGGAGGAATTAGGGTCAAATGGGCACCGTCCACGTCCCCTCTCCAGTCTGTGTGCTTCTAGATAAAACAGATGATCCTTTGAAAAGAAGTACAGAGAGCATTATATAAAGTTCTGGTTTATACAAACGAAGCTGCAGCTACCTTTGTACCAGTGTTGCAGCTTAGGAAAATCACGAGCCCTTGTTCAAACACTTAGATGGCTGATGATACTCTGCCACTAGGCACATGTTGAAATGGTACATCCAGGTACTTTTTCATACTGTGCTCATTATGAGACTTCCGTCCTGTATATTTGATTCATTTGATTTATCCATGTGGAAACACAACGTTGGTACCCCCTCCCCATGTGAAAAGCGCTATAGAAATACTTTTATAAAATCAGTAATACAGAAACTCATTCAAACAAGGCTCAACGAAGGATACTTCTGCATGCAAGACAGTCTCTTGTTAGCACCAGGAGTACCAGCTTGGCCCCACAACCGTGGGTGCCTGGGGCTGTGGGTGCCATGTGGTGTGCATGGCCCTGGCACTGAAATTTGTGGGTGCCCAGCCCCTTCATGGGGAATTTTGTGGGTGATCCAGGGGCCCCAGGGAATTGGCACCTATGTCTAGCACAGTAGTGCATTCAACACTGTAATGCTTTGGAGAATGATAGACCACTCCTTTATGCCAGCTTCTCTTCCTCCTCCTCCTTTTGGTCATCGTAAGTTATTAGGACGTAGGTGGCACTGTGGTCTAAACCACAGAGCCTAGGGCTTGCCGATCAGAAGGTTGGCGGTTCGAATCCCCGCGACGGGGTGAGCTCCCGTTGCTCAGTCCCAGCTCCTGCCCACCTAGCAGTTCGAAAGCATGTCAAGTGCAAGTAGGTAAATATGTACCGCTCCGGCGGGAAGGTAAACGCCGTTTCCGTGCGCTGCTCTGGTTCGCCAGAAGCGGCTTAGTCATGCTGGCCACATGACCCGGAAGCTGTCTGCGGACAAACGCCGGCTCCCTCGGCCTATAGAGCGAGATGAACGCGTAACCCCAGAGTCGTCCGCGACTGGACCTAATGGTCAGGGGTCCCTTTACCTTTTAAAGTTGTGCCTTTTTCTTTTTACCTGCCATCACTCAGCTCTCAAAACTAATACTGCATGCCCACAACTTTTGCACATTTAAGCTGTGTGCATTCAGGTTTATGTGCTTGGCAATATATAAACAAAATTAAAAGGTGGTGAAGAGTTTGGGGGACAGAGCAACGGGATACCTTTACAATACCTTTCAAGAACAGTTCAGGGAGCAAAGCGTGTTCTCCTTCATGGAGAGCACGTGTTGCGGTGGGGGCCAACAAGTCACCCCTCTGGTGCTGGGCGGGAGCGTTTAGATGGCCACTGCTGTGATTGGACCCAGGGTGTTGTTGGGGAGATCTGTATGTTGCAAATTGATGATGGACAGCCCAGCGTATATATAATGGTTGGTGTGCAACGTGATCTCCCTCTTGGCTGCGTGCTTCTGATCACCCGCCCTCCCTCCCTATATTTTAGGCCTTTGTGTTGACCTTGCTATGCCTGTCATGGGGTCGTCTGCTGTTGGGGCAGGGGCCTGGTAGGAATTTTTCCATGTGGCTGATTGGCTGGTGCCATCTGGTTTTCGCCTACTGCGTAGCAAATAGTCACAACTTGTAAGGTTGGCAGTTAGGCATTGGTTATTATGTTGGTTGGAGGAGGAGTATGGTTGACTGTGTATGCCGCTCCTATTGACACTGGTGTACGGGGAATTCCGTTAAAGGAATCCAGGGATTCGATATGCTTTTGTCCGAACCCCCAGTCAGGGGCCAGGGCCGTGCAAGAGCCATGGGAGCCTGTGGGGAGAGAGGAGGGTCTTATCTCTCCAGAGGGTTTCCCCCTTACTGACGGTAGTCAGTTCTGTCCCCTGTGGGGCAGATAGTCTTAACCAATGCCTAAGCAACCACTCACATTATTTGTATTTGAATAAAGTTGTGGCCAAAATCATGCTAAAAACCAAAACAAAATTCTGTCTGATGTGTGAGTTATTTGAGGGGTGGTTTTGGGGGACCTCGACATGCAATTGCAACTATGCCAGAAGATTCTGCAGGAATATCCTGAGGCAGGAATGAAGCTAGATCGTGTTTGTTGCAAGAGCAAAGGCCCAGGTACAACCCTGCTCCTTCTCTCTTAACAACAGAAATGAACTGCTGGTCCTAGTCACCATCACCTGTACAATATCTTTCAAGAACAGATCAGGGAGCAACCACACCCTGTCAAATCAGCAACAAACTATATACCTTTCTATACCTCCGGGAACGGGGCAGTATAGAAATTCAACAAATAGTAATAAAAAAACAACGCAAAACTAGGAGGGTGCACTAATGAGCTTGTACTGGAGTGCCCTCCCTCACGACAGATATTGGTATTTTGAGAAGCATTGATTGCGTGTCGAGGTCCCAAACCACCCCTCAAATGAAACACACTTCAGACAGAAATTTAAGTTTAAGGTTTTTGGCATGATTTTGGCCACAACATTATTAAAATACAAAATATGTAAGTGGTTGCTTAGGCATTGGTTCAGACTATCTGTCCCGCTGGGGACAGAACTGACATTTGTCAGTAAAGGGAAAACACTTTGGGGAGATAATGGGAGCCGGGGGGTCTGACCCAACGTCTCTCCCCAAATGCTCCCAGAGGCTCTTGCGTGGCCCTGGCCCCTGACCGGGGGATATGGACAAAAGCATGGCAAGCCCCTGGATTCCTTTAACAGAATTCCTCGTGCAGCAGCAGCATTGGAGAGGCAGACACAGTCAATCTTTACCCCTCCACCAACGAACACAATAACCAATGCCTAACCGCTAACCTTACAAGTTGTGACTAATTGTTACGCAGTAGGCAAAAACCAAATGGCACCAGCCAATCAGCCAAATGGAAAAAAATTCCTACCAGGCCCCTGCCCCAAAAGCAGACAAACCCATGACAGGCATAGGAAGGTCAAACACAGAGGCCTAATAAAGGGAAGGGGGGGCGGGAGATCCGATGCACGCAGCAAAGAGGAATATCACGCTGCGAGCCAAGCAGTATATATCCGCTGGGCTGTCCATCAACAAATTGCAACATAGAAATCTCCCCAGCGACATCCAGGACCCAATCACAGCAGTGGCCATCTATACGATCCCGCCCAGCAACAGAAGGGTGACTTGCTGGCCCCCACCGCAACATGTGCTCTCCATGAAGGAGAACCCGCTTTCTCAGACTTCATCTGGATAGCTCAGTTGGTTAGGTCATGATGATGACAAACACCAAGGTTGCAGGTTCATTCCCCGTATGGGACAGCTGCATTGGGGTTGGACTAGATCAGGGGTCAGCAACCTTTTTCAGCCGTGGGCTAGTCATCCATCCCTCAGACCATGTTGGGGGGGGGGGCGGACTATATTTTTTTTTTGGGGGGGGGGAAATGAACGAATTCCTATGCCCCACAATTAACCCAGAGATGCATTTTAAATAAAAGCACACATTCTACTCATGTAAAAACACCAGGCAGGCCCCACAAATAACCCAGAGATGCATTTTAAATAAAAGGATGCATTCTACTCATGTAAAAACACGCTGATTCCTGGATCATCCGCAGGCCGGATTGAGAAGGCAATTGGGCCGCATCCGGCCCCCAGGCCTTAGGTTGCCTACCCCTGGTCTAGATGATCCCCAGGTCCCTTCCAGCTCTGTGATTCTTTGTACCGTATGTATTTACTTATCGCCACCTAAGTTAAAGTGGTTTCATTCAGAAAGGCATTACTTTTTTTAAAAAAAAACCCCGTTTTGCTGGTTGTTTGAACACTCACTTTTAACTTGGCATTTAAGTTGCGCTGTTTCTAAATTGCTGCCGGTTTTAAACATCACATTCTGCTTTCATCGTTTACAGCAGTTCTGCTTAAGACTAAAAATTTGGGTTGATGAAACTGTTTTGAACAATTTTCACCAACATGAGGTTTTTACTCTTACCAAACCAAACCTTCTGCATTTATACAATGAGCGGGAATTCTCTCTTGTGCAAAACGCTCGGTGTATTGGCTTAAGCCTAACAAGTAAATTAGGCGATGCTCGTACTGTCTTTTGTTATCTATGTTTGCACAGCTGCAGTTTCTGATTGAATAATGTGGTTTACATTCTTCAAGGTACCCTTCCACGTTAAGGTGGACCACAATTTATATTCCACTGAAACAGAGAGATGTGTTTTTTCCAGTAAATCTTACCCGATTTGACAGTAACCAAAGCATATTCTTCATAAATGTTTGCAGATGCGCATGATCGCTGGGGAAATGGTCTGCAAAATTTCAACATTGACTTTTTTATTTTCCTGTAGAGTTTTTCCATCTCAACCTTTCAGGACATTGCGGCCTACAATGCTGGCTGCTCCGAAGCATCCAGAGCTGGTGTTTTTCACCATGAATCGAGTGATTTGTGTGTGTCAAGTTCCACATGATGCTAATTTCAAAGGAAAACGGTTCCCTATTAATATCGGTTTCAAGGACTAGCACTGTAATTTTAGCCACTCTTTGCCATTTGTGAGAACAGCGCTGTAAAAGAAATGTCAGGAGAAAAACTGACACGCTACAGGATATGAGGTAGCACTTTGGTGCCATTAGTCATGTCTCCGTCTCTTTCCAATGACTAGGATAGAGTCATAGAGGAAAACACAGAAGAGGAACTGGAGATTATTCTGTCTCAGTGTAGTTGGGAAGGAAAAGGTTTGATTTATGGTACCTATGACTTAAGAAACCCGAGAAGTATTCATCGGGCATTAACATTGCCATTTTAAAAATAAAATAAAAACCACCACACTATATGTTTCACGAAGTCTTAGTTACTCTGTAACGTAGCAACAGGGTATGAATAAATGACGTCGAAAGCCAGCAATTGCCAAAAGATGATATATGATAAAGAGAAACCATGTCCCATTCAATGAGCTCTCTTCTTAGGACCAATGACATTATTTTGTTGTCCGTAAGATTTCAAAGCTAATCTTTTCTATTGCATAAATGAGACAAATGCACGTTTTGGATTTCTGACACACTCTTCGCCATAGGGTCCCAGGACAGGTTACAAGAGAAAAAGACGATATTAAAATCAGTTAAAATGTATATCAGACAGGCATGAGTGTAAGAGCCTCAGGCTTTAACATCCAGCTCCTTTCATACTGGCTTGCTCCACCCTCTAGTCTTTGCTTCTCAATTTGTATTGTATTATTTTATGTATTTTATGCCGTTGTTTTATTGATTAGTTTAGAAATTGTTTGTTGTAAATGTTGAGTGGATTTCTGTTTAACTTTTATATGTTGATATTGTTTTATATTACTCTAATGATTGTTGAATGTTACTTTTTGATGTAGTTTGTTTATTTTGAAGTTTTGTATTATCATATTTTTGTATTGCATTGGATTGTTGTGAGATTTTTTGTTTCTTCTGCTTGTAAACCGCCTTGAGTATCGTAAGATAGAAATAAAATACAAATAAAAATTATTATTATTATTATTATTATTATACATACTGATCAAGCATCTGCACCCAAACTGTCGTCAACAGCCACAATAACTTGGTTCCCCCTTGTTTCCACAGATGTGAAAGCGATTTCTCCGAAGGAGAGATGGTGTTGCGGTGGGGCAAAAAGCCACCTCCTTATGGGTTTGGCTAGCTGGCCACAGCTAGCTGACCGGTACACGTGCTTGGTAAGTAGCACGTGTTTCCTGGAATGATTGACAGCCCAGCGTCCCTTAAAAGGAGTCTGCACGTGGTGCGACTCCCTCTTTCTGAGAAATCTGGATCCCCACCCCCCTCCCTGGTATAGGTGTGCGTTGACCTTGCTGTGCCTGTCATGGGGTCGCCTGCCGTTGAAGTAGGGGCCTAGTAGGAATTTTGTCCAGTTGGCTGATTGGCCGTGCCATCTGGTTTTTGCCTACTATATAGCAATTAGTCACAACTTGTAAGGTTGGCGGTTAGGCATTGGTTGTGTTGTGAAATGGAGCGCATTGGCCCTCCATAAGTGATCATGGTGCGTGGGGAATTCCGTTAGAGGAATCCAGCGGCTCTAATATGCTTGTCCGAACCCAGTTGGGTTGCAGGGCCATGCATGAGTCCCTGGGACCTCTGGGAAAGGGGGAGGCGTTTCGCTGCCCAGCCTCCATTCAACTCTCCCCAGAGCGGGTTTCCCCCCTGCTGACGCGGAGTCAGCTCTGTCCTGCTGGACAGCTAGTCTTTCGCTGACTAGGGTCAGCTCTGTCCAGTGGACAGATGAACCAATGCCTACGCAACCACTCACGTGTTTTGTATTTGAATAAAAGTTGTGGCCAAAAACATGCCAAAAACCCAAACAAAAATTATGTCTCATGTGTGAGTTCATTGGTGGGGGGGTGGCTTGGTGACCTCCACACGCAAAATACATATAAATCAGTTTTGAAATAATCTTATAAACTCAACCCTTATGACAGGAACAACACAGGGGGCTCTCCGAAGCATAAGCTTCACTCTCCAAAGTTCTCTGAAACCCCAGAGATTCTTAAGGTTTTGAGCAGCTGATTCCCCCCGCCCCCAATTGATTTATAATGTATTCTTCTCCTATTATTTACATACTTTACCATACTGTGACGGCTGCTTTAAGAAAAGCAGGCAAGAAATAAAAAGTCTCACTGGTTCAACCCAATAAGTTAGTTGTTACTCTCTTTACCGTATGTTTTTCCTTAGATCAATTGTGTTCATACACTACATCTCCCCATCCTTTTATACAGAGCTGGAACATTCAACTTAGTGAGGTCACCGAGTTAAGAGTTCAGTTTGGAGCCTGTGCTTGGATTTAAACAAAACACTAAATTTTCTGCTGATTTACTGACATGTCCTGTGGTTTTTCAGGTTTAAAAATACCATGTACAAGTCAGAGTTCAACTGATATAGCCAACCTCAATAAAGCTTCTGTAGCGTGTATTTAACATCATTACTGCAGATGGAGGGGAAAGCTGGTAACTTTGGTTTCCTCCTGTTTACTACAGAATATATAGTATTTACAACAGCATTCAAAAACATGGATGTATTTGTAGGTAAAGGTAAAGGGACCCCTGACCATTAGGTCCAGTCGCGGACGACTCTGGGGTTGCGGCGCTCATCTCGCATTATTGGCCGATGGAGCCAGCGTACAGCTTCCAGGTCATGTGGCCAGCATGACTAAGCCACTTCTGGCGAACCAGAGCAGTGCACGGAAACGCCGTTTACCTTCCCGCCAGAGCAGTTCCTATTTATCTACTTGCACTTTGACGTGCTTTCGAACTGCTAGGTTGGCAGGAGCAGGGACCGAGCAACGGGAACTCACCCCGACATGGGGATTCGAACCGCCAACCTTCTGATCGGCAAGCCCTAGGCTCTGTGGTTTAACCCACAGCGCCACCCGCGTCCCGCATATTTGTAGGTAAAAAGGTAAAGAGACCACTGACCATTAGGTCCAGTCGTGACTGACTCTGGGGTTGTGGCGCTCATCTTGCATTATTGGCCGAGGGAGCCGGCATACAGCTTCCAGGTCATGTGGCCAGCATGGCAAAGCCGCTTCTGGCAAACCAGAGCAGTGCATGGAAACGCCGTTTACCTTCCCGCTGCAGCGGTACCTATTTATCTACTTGCACTTCGTATTTGTAGGTAAAGGGTAAAGGTAAAGGGACCCCTGACCATTAGGTCGAGTCGTGTCCGACTCTGGGGTTGCGGTGCTCATTTCGCTTTATTGGCCGAGGGAGTCGGCTTACAGCTCCCAGGTCATGTGGCCAGCATGACTAAGCCGCATGACTAAGAGCAGCGCACGAAAACGCCATTTACCTTCCCGCCGGAGCTGTACCTATTTATCTACTTGCATTTTGATGTGCTTTCGAACTGCTAGGTGGGCAGGAGCTGGGACCGAGCAACGGGAGCTCACCCCGTCACGGGGATTCGAACCGCCGACCTTCTGATCAGCAAGCCCTAGGCTCTGTGGTTTAGCCCACAGCGCCACCTGTGTCCCCTGTATTTGTAGGTAATCTATTTTAAATAGTATATTGCCCTTTAATAGCAAATGAAGGCAAAGCTTGAAAACACACATCAAGGCCACGCGTAACTATTTCTTTGTTGTTGTTTGTGAGCGAGGAAGGTGAGGATTGAATGTCAAATCCTTATCATGCAGAAACCCACTCCCTTTCTTGTTACAGTTTTCACGTTTGATGAAATAGGCAATGTTAATATTAACGAGAAAATTATTACCCTAAGCTGTACTTGATAGCTCTTCAAACACAGAAATACCCTCTGGCCCTGATCCTGCTCTGCATCCAGCTAGCTGTTCTCTATCCACTCGGTCTGTGTCCATGCAAACTTAAATTCTATTTGCATTCCCCCTCTGCTCTTTTGAGACAACGGCCTTCACATTACCACTAAAGACAATTTAGGAAAGGCAAATAAGAGAGATAGCGGACGCTCCATGGAATTAGGAGTGTTGACACTGATCAGCAATAGGGATGCTTCCAGTCGCCTCCATGAAAATTGGAATATGCATTATTGATGTAGCTATAAATGAGAAAAGGTGGTATTTCAAACCCCCCTCCCATGTGAATGTTGCTGAGAAGCTCTTCTGTGTGCAAATTTTCCTGGCTGCATGGCTGTCTCTCATTCCACCATCTTTTGCCCACTGCGCTTGAGGCACTAGTGCAATGAAGAAGTACTTCTCACTTCTAACTTCGTCTAACTGCAGCTCATGATATACAGAGGCCACTTGCAAGGGACCCAGAAATGTATTGCACTAACTGTGGGATTATGGTGCTGGAGGAGACTCTTGAGAGTCCCATAGACTGCAAGAAGATCAAACCTATCCATTCTTAAGGGAATCAGCCCTCAGTGCTCACTGGAAGGGCAGATCATGAAGCTGAGGCTCCAATACTTTGGCCACCTCATGAGAAGAGAAGACTCCCTGGAAAAGACCCTGATGTTGGGAAAGATGGAGGGCACAAGGAGAAGGGGACGACAGAGGACGAGATGGTTGGACAGTGTTCTCGAAGCTACCAACATGAGTCTGACCAAACTGCGGGAGGCAGTGGAAGACAGGAGTGCCTTGTGTGCTCTGGTCCATGGGGTCACGAAGAGTCGGATACGACTAAACGACTAACCAACAACTGTGGGATGCATCTGGACAAAGACATATGGAAAGAAGCTTTTAGAGAACTTTTGTGTGGTGTATGATCATGAGAAGAAATATCTTGGGTGGTGTTCTTGTGTCAGCCGGAACTTGGGATTGAATATAAGAAGCACAGCTGACCATAGATGTAAAAACTTGAGCAACGCACCTTTCTGTACCTCACACCACTAGAAACACAACTCACTTATACTTCCCATCCCTGCACCTGCGTAATGTTGATGTATTGTACCAGGTCACACTCCAGCAGTTCAAAGTAATGCTACCCAATTGCCAAACCATAGACTGGTAACCAGAAGTGCCGCACAAATTTATATACTCCCTGCTGTGCTCATTCCCCTCTACTCTCTGCTGAAAGTTAACAATGGGACAGTCTTTGTTTATTTGCACCCCTTCTTTGTGAGTTAAAAATGGCTTACCTGCATGTTTAAAGCAACCCCAAATATCAAATATTCATGCGTCCCCCCCCCCACATGTGGGGGTTATGTTCTGGGGCCCTCCGTGCATAAGCGGAATTGCGTAAAGTGGGAAGCACCCCCACTTTAATAGCGAGGGCCCATGGGGGAAGGAGAGACAGAGGGGAAGAGAGACACTCAGCCTGGAAATTGGGAAGAAGAAGAAGAAGAAGAAGAAGAAGAAGAAGAAGAAGAAGAGGAGGAGGAGGAGTTTGGATTTGATATCCCACTTTATCACTACCCGAAGGAGTCTCAAAGCGGCTCACATTCTCCTTTCCCTTCCTCCCCCACAACAAACACTCTGTGAGGTGAGTGGGGCTGAGAGACTTCAGAGAAGTGTGACTAGCCCAAGGTCACCCAGCAGCTGCATGTGGAGGAGCGGAGACGCGAACCCGGTTCACCAGATTACGAGTCTACCGCTCTTAACCACTACACCACACTGGCTCTCTTTTAGGGCCGCTGCTTGGCCTGTCTCGAGCCTGTCTGCCTGTGGGGAGCCAGTGTGTGTGGCGGCAGCTGGCAACAGAGCGCGAGGGCCGAGAAGGGCACCCAGCAGAACTCGTGTCAGGATGGGGGAGCAGATGCAAGGTGGGGCGGTGGAGACTGGTCAACTGAGGGCCAATTTATTTATTCCACAGCGACCTGCCTAATTGTGGGTGGGTGTGCCTGTATTAATAGAGAAACAGTTGCAAGAAGCATGAACCAACAGATGAAATAACCTTCAGCAAAATGTTAAAAGTCTGGCCAAATGGGAAGGGTTATGCCTAGTGTCTGAAACAAAACAATGTTGGTTTTATAAGCCTCCTTGGGGAGTCTGCTCCACAGCCAACAAAGTCCTCTCTCTCTGCATCCCACTTCAGACAAGGGTGACATTAATGGATGAATACAGAAAAATAGGAGGTTGATATGAACCATGTTATGTCAAAGCTGTATAATTAAGGCCAAAGGTATCAATGGAAAGTATGTGTAAATCTGTGCTGGACTGAATATTCAGGGACTTAATAATAATAATAATAATAATAATAATAATAATAATAATAATGCTGCCGCATTCTGGATTAATTGCAGTTTCCGAGTCACCTTCAAAGGTAGCCCCACGTAGAGCGCATTGCAGTAGTCCAAGCGGGAGATAACTAGAGCATGCACCACTCTGGCGCGACAGTCTGCGGGCAGGGAGGGTCTCAGCCTGCGTACCAGATGGAGCTGGTAGACAGCCGCCCTGGACACAGAGTTAACCTGCGCCTCCATGGACAGCTGTGAGTCCAGAATGACTCCCAGGCTGCGCACCTGGTCCTTCAGGGGCACAATTACTCCATTCAGGACCAGGGAGTCCCCCACCCCCGCCCACCCCCTGTCCCCCAAAAACAGTACTTCTGTCTTGTCAGGATTCAACCTCAATCTGTTAGAAACTGAAATTTCTGAAATTTCCAATCCAGAACCCGAAGTATCTGCAACAGACCTTGCATCTGGGTAAATAACGGACAGGAAATTTGTTTTTGTCCTACATTTTCATATTATGCTTTTAAAGAACTTTTGACTTAGGACTGATACTTCACATTATTTAGCATGCTTCATTGTATTATATCTGTTGTAGGTCACTTTGTGAACTTTTAATGTGAAGTGATGCAAATCAAATTAATCAAATCAAATATAAAATGGTCAGACTATTACACCATACATAGAAAGTTATCGGTGAAATATTTGCTGAAAAAATATTCCTTATGCTATTCATTATGTGTGGACTTTCAAAACAGGTGAACATAAGGAGATCTCAGTGGTGCTTAGACACATTAAGAACTTTACTACTGATGGCATATTGGGCCAAAGGGACACTGAACTTGAATTGTTTCAAACACATTGAAAATTTAAAATCAGTTAATATAAAGCTACATAGAATCATCTGTTCCTTTTCTAAAGAACATGTTGAAAGTTAATACTTTGCAGCCATTTCCCCTAAGATCTGTTTTTAATCTTCTTTACTATTGAAATTTATTGAATAACAATAGTGCTAGGTCATGAAATTTTTATTATTAAAGATAAACAACAAAAGAGAAATAATAAATCATAACATAAAGTATGATTTTGCAGTCTATATTTTTGTTACACATAAATGATATAGACAATATATGGAACTGTAAAGTAAAAACATACTGGAAAATCTGGAGTGAAGTCGGGTTTCTCCTTCTTGTAAGTTTAAAAATTTGGGATTCCTATCAAAATAGCCATCCTGATTGCTGTGATCAAGAAATGCCAGTTTGATTTAATGCATACTGAGTGCACAAATCCATGCATGTATCAGTTTTCTCCCTCCCCCTCCCCTCCCCTTTCTTTTCTCCCAATTGTACTTTTCTGCGCTTATTTGTCTGTTTTGTAACACAAGAAAATCTTTAATAAAAACTAATTTTTGAAAAAACACATTGGTGAGCATACTGCTTGGAGAGCCAACTGCACAGTTAGGGATTCAAAATGGTAACCATGTCAACAAAACAGCGATTGAAAATTGCCCAAACTTTTCTTTGCATGGGTGTATAAAGGTAAAGGGACCCCTGACCATTAGGTCCAGTTGTGTCCGTCTCTGGGGTTGCGGCTCTCATCTCGCTTTATTGGCCGAGAGCCGGCGTACAGCTTCCAGGTCATGTGGCCAGCATGACAAAGCCACTTCTTCCCCCCAGAGCGGTACCTATTTATCTACTTGCACTTTGACGTGCTTTTGAACTGCTAGGTGGGCAGGAGCTGGGACCAAGCAACAGGAGCTCACCCCATCGCAGGGATTCGAACCGCCAACCTTCTGATCAGCAAGCCCTAGGCTCTGTGGTTTAACCCACAGCGCCACCTGGGTCCATGGGTGTATAGTTCACTTTAAGGATGGTAATGATGATGCTGTGAGCCACAGCAGTAGCGGACCTCTGGGGCCCGCTTCTCATGCTCCGTTCTAAATCACAGTTCTGGCATCCCCTGCGGTGACCCCGAGGCTCAGCGCCTAGTGTGACTGAACCAGGTGTGCTCTCCTAAATCTGCCTCTGGCCATGGACAACTAACCTGTGGCTCCCAAGATGCTTCTAGACTACAGCCCTCATCATTCCTGACCATGCAGGCCAAGGCTGATAGGCTTTGGAGTTCAACAGCATTTGAAGAACCACAGCTTTCCTACCCTTGCCATAAGACCTATTTTCCTTGCTTTTGTCGAACACCGGGAGCTTTCCCATCCCGTGTTCAATCACCACTTTGTGAAGATAAAAGGTAAAGGGACCCCTGACTGTTAGGTCCAGTTGCGGATGACTCTGGGGTTGCGGCGCTCATCTCGCTTTACTGGCCGAGGGAGCCGGTGTACAGCTTCCGGGCATAGCTGTCAACTTTCGGATTTGAAAATAAGGGATTTTTCCAAACTTTCGGATTTGAAAATAAGGGATGCCGCAAGGGCGGTGCAATGGCACCAAGTAGCCTCGCCACCCTGCGCTCCAGAGGCTGCGCGCGAACGGGTGAGCGAAAGAGCGAGCGCATAGACGGCAGGCAGGCTGTCTGTCTGGTTGGGTGTGAGGGTCTGGCAGCACAAGGCATGCAAGCTCCGCTCCCAGTCGGTCTCAGACTCCTTATTGGCAGCCGAGCAACGCAGCTGAGGAGCCTCCCTGGCCGGCAGGGAGGGAGAGGAGCTGCTTCCTTTGAAATCCAGGAAATTTAAGGGATATCAACAATCCGGGATAGCAGCGGGAAACGGCATTGGAATAAGGGAGTTTCCCGCAAAAAAAAGGGAGGATTGACAGCTATGCTTCCGGGTCATGTGGCGAGCATGACTAAGCCGCTTCTGGCGAACCAGAGCAGCGCATGGAAACGCCGTTTACCTTCCCGCCGGAGCGGTACCTACTTATCGACTTGTACGTTGACGTGCTTTTGAACTGCTAGGTGGGCAGGAGCTGGGACCGAACAACGGGAGCTCGCCCTGTTGCGGGAACTCGAACCGCCGACCTTCTGATCGGCAAGCCCTAGGCTCTGTGGTTTAACCCAAAGCGCCACCAGCATCTATTCACAATGAACTCTGTGCATGTAGGTAGCATACAGGCATTCTGTTCCTTCATGTATATCAGAAGTGGCTCTCCAAGTGGACAGCACACCAGTGCTGGCTTGCCAGATGTGGTGTCAACACCACTTAGGAGATGCGGGAAGACTACCCTGTAGTGGGGATTCGAACCACCGACCTTCTGATCGGCAAGCACTAGGCTCTGTGGTTTAGACCACAGCGCCACCCGCATCCCACAGTTCAAAATGCACTCTGCCTAGCTAAACCATACATTGCAAATGAAAACAATGAAGACTCATGTAGCACCATAAAGATTAAACAATGTATTACAGCAGAAGCTTTTGTGGAATAGAACCTGAAAAGCTAGTTTGTTCCCTGCTTCCGTCAGGTTCCACCAGGCCAGACTTCTAACATAATCCACCAACTTCTACCCTCTCAGATTTTGTCTGAGAGCTTGCAGATTCTTCCAGGCTCAACCCCCGACTTGGTGGGATTCAGTATGACCCCATCCAGATTGCCCTTCTTTTGAAAATAAAGACTTGCCACCTGTAGCTTCATGGAAGGTGCAAAACCCTTGCTTAGTACAGCACGAAAGCAAAAAAAGAAAAACATGATTTGGTTACTGGAAATTGTAGAATCATAGAATCATAGAATCATAGAGTTGGAAGAGACCACAAGGGCCATCCAGTCCAACCCCCTGCCAAGCAGGAACACCATCAAAGCATTCCTGGCAGGTGGCTGTCAAGCCTCTGCTTAAAGACCTCCAAAGAAGGAGACTCCAACACACTCCTTGGCAGCAAATTCCACTGTTGAACAGCTCTTACTGTCAGGAAGTTCTTCCTAATGTTTAGGTGGAATCTTCTTTCTTGTAGTTTGAATCCATTGCTCCGTGTCCGCTTCTCTGGAGCAGCAGAAAACAACCTTTCTCCCTCCTCTATATGACATCCTTTTATATATTTGAACATGGCTATCATATCACCCCTTAACCTTCTCTTCTCCAGGCTAAACATACCCAGCTCCCTAATCCGTTCCTCATAAGGCATCGTTTCCAGGCCTTTGACCATTTTGGTTGCCCTCCTCTGGACACGTTCCAGCTTGTCAATATCCTTCTTGAACTGTGGTGCCCAGAACTGGACACAGTATTCCAGGTGAGGTCTGACCAGAGCGGAATACAGTGGTACTATTACTTCCCTTGATCTAGATGATATACTCCTATTGTAGAGCTTATCAGAAGAACAAACAAGCAAAAAACAACAACAACCCCTAATGGAAAGTGAAGCATAGCAATTTTTCAAGCCTATGAATATTTAAGATGTAATTAGCATTCTACATGAATAACTGAGTGAAAATGAGGAGAATGAAAAGACGGCACACCTAGGGGGGATGACCTTTTTGAGATAGGGAAAAAGGAGAAGTGAAGAGTCTCTTGATAAAAACCATTAATTAATTTGGGATACTTCCAGAATAATTCTCAAATATTATTAAATACAGATTATTTAGTGTTTATTCCGGTTGTCTAGTACTTTACAGCACAGTCAGCTCATGAATATCAGCAGGAGTCATCACAAGCTGAAAGATTAATTGTCAAATAGAACTAGCAGAATGAAACCCAAAGACAGGTCCAAAATCAACTTATTTACTTATTTCCTCACATTTGCAGCAATTTGTCAGTCATTGGAAGAATATGAAGGATCACTTGAAGATGTCAAGTTACATTCAGACTGCTTTTTTTAATAGACATCATCATTAACCTGAAGCTACAAGTGCCATGTTAATGAATCTAGAAACAATATTTGTCGTTCAACAAATATTAATTTCTCCTGCAGAACTTCCATGCATCTTGACAAAGAGAAGCGAAAGTGGGGAGAGCACTGTTTGTCTTTAAGGAGTGGAGGATTACAGACATTCAATAAATGAGTAGCCAGGCCCAGGAGACATACATGAAAACGAGCAAAGGAAGCTTTCCTTCTGAAGGCTTATTTCCATTTTTTAACTTTGAGCAACTCTCCTATCAGTGTTTGGTCCACTTGGAACCTTCTGCACGGCAGGATTCAAAGGAACATAAGTGCTCCATGCCATCTCATCAGCAATGTGCTCAAAGAAATGACTCCATTCAAAGGACTTGCAAAATAATAATAATATTATAATAATTTATTATTTGTACCCCGCCCATCTGGCCGGGTCTCCCCAGCCACTCTGGGCGGCTTCCAACAAATATCAAAATACATTAAAGTATCACAGATTAAAAACTTCCCTAAACAGGGCTGCCTTCAGCTATTTCTAAATGTCAGGTAGTTGTTTATCGCTTTGACCTCTGATGGGAGGGCGTTCCACAGGGCGGGCGCCACTACCGAGAAGGCCCTCTGCCTGGTTCCCTGTAGCTTTGCTTCTCGCAGTGAGGGAACCGCCAGAAGGCCCTCGGCGCTGGATCTCAGTGTCTGGGCTGAACGGTGGGGGTGGAGACGCTCCTTCAGGTATACAGGACCGAGGCTGTTTAGGGCTTTAAAGGTCAGCACCAACACTTTGAATTGCGCTTGGAAACGTACTGGGAGCCAATGTAGATCTCTCAGGACCGGTGTTATGTGGTCCCGGCAGCCACTCCCAGTCAGCAGCCTAGCTGCCGCATTCTGGATTAATTGCAGTTTCCGGGTCACCTTCAAAGGTAGCCCCACGTAGAGCGCATTGCAGTAGTCCAAGCGGGAGATAACTAGAGCATGCACCACTCTGGCGAGACAGTCTGTGGGCAGGTAGGGTCTCAGCCTGCGTACCAGATGGAGCTGGTAGACAGCCGCCCTGGACACAGAGTTAACCTGCGCCTCCATGGACAGCTGTGAGTCCAAAATGACTCCCAGGCTACGCACCTGGTCCTTCAGGGGGACAGTTACCCCATTCAGGACCAGGGAGTCCTCCACCCCCGCACGCCCCCTGTCCCCCCAAAACAGTACTTCTGTCTTGTCAGGATTCAACCTCAATCTGTTAGCCACCATCCATCCTCCAACCGCCTCCAGACACTCACACAGGACCTTCACCACCTTCACTGGTTCTGATTTGAAAGAGAGGTAGAGCTGGGTATCATCCGCATACTGATGAACACCCAGCCCAAACCCCCTGATGATCTCTCCCAGTGGCTTCATATAGATATTAAAAAGCATGGGGGAGAGGACGGAACCCTGAGGCACCCCACAAGTGAGAGCCCAGGGGTCTGAACACTCATCCCCCACCACCACATTCTGAACACGGCCCAGGAGGAAGGAGCAGAACCACTGTATAACACTGTATAAGTGGAAGAATGTGGACAGCTGTCTCATGGTTTGTGCCCTACACAGAATTACCAGGAAGTAACTCCCAATAATCCCAGTGGGTCTTATTTCTGAATCAACACATTTGGGATCAGGCATCCACATGTCACAATCACTCTTGAATCGAGCTGCTGCCAAACGTTTGAAGCAGGCCCTACCAATGGAGCCATTTTCTTATTTGGTTGTTTTATCCTGCCCTCTCCCCAGAGGCTCAAGCACTCTGTGCAGCAGCAGTTCAGAGCTTCTTCCAAGTAAACTTGGCTGTCAGGTTGCAACAGTCCAGGGTCAGCAGGGCTTCAGTATGAAGCAAATCCCAGGCTTTCTGAGCGAACCATTTTAAGAATGGGCTGTAGAAGAAACACACAGGACACGGTGAGTCTGAATGTAGGCAAAGCCTAGAGAACCAACCCTAGTTGTAAAGGACATCAATTTAGGTGGGAATGATGAAGGTTCGCTTATATATTTCCTCACATTCTTTCTCAATGGCCTGTGCTTGCTTTCCTAATGGCTTGTCATGAATGTAACCCACCCAAACCTCATTGATTCACTTGAGAGCCGTGATTGTACAAATATTTATTTTTGTTATTCGAAGCTATCTTTTTTGACCTATCATATTGCAATCCAAACCAAGGCAGCTCTGTGCAATTATTTCTCCTGGATACATTTCCTTATGACCTCATCTCCGCGGCCCAACGTGCAGGAGCTCCGCAGCCCAACGTGCAGAGGAGAGAACATCTGGTTTCGCTGATCAAACAGGAGTCAGCCCTTCACTAGATGAAGAGTGTGACAAATTCTTACCCTGAGCGTATTCAGCCAGACACACTGCTTATGTGTGCCTGAGTATGTCATTGTCTGGTCAAGAAGCCAACCATCCAGAAAGCCACCAATTAGGGCTGTTTATCAAGCAAATCCACTTATATAATCAAATATGCAGTGCTCGTTACTATTGAAATTGTTTGCTTGCTGCGCTCTGCCCTTCAATCCACTGTTTATGTGAACCCATTTAGGAAGCTTTGAAATTATGGCTTGATTTCATGCACTTAACGTGGTTCTGCATGAAGTGGCCTTGCAAGAACCGTAATTTGTAAACACGCGGGTGGCGCTGTGGTCTAAACCACTGAGTCTAGGGCTTGCCGATCAGAAGGTCGGTGGTTCGAATCCCTGCAACGGGGTGAGCTCCTGTTGTTCAGTCCCTGCTCCTGCCAACCTAGCAGTTCAAAAGCACATCAAAGTTCAAGTAGATAAATAGGTACCGCTCTGGTGGGAAGGTAAATGGCGTTTCTGTGCGCTGCTCTGGTTCGCCAGAAGTGGCTTAGTCATGCTGGCCACATGACCCAGAAGCTGTCTGTGGACAAACGCCGGCTCCCTCGGCCAGTAAAGCGAGATGAGCACCGCAACCCCAGAGTCGTTTGCGACTGGACCTAACAGCCAGGGGTACCTTTACCTTTACCTTTTGCCAATACGTCACGACGAAAAGGGCTGCCATCCTAAATCTGGGAGGAAGTCCCAATGAATGCAAGAGACCTCTGAGTAAGCAAAATTAGGATTGTGCTGGAAATAATCAATTAAACAGGCAAAGCCCAAAGTATCTTTGCACACATTCTTGCCCTGCCCACACTTCTTGTCAATCAACCTGCCCTGGGGCAGAATCTATGCAGTGAGTGATTTGTCATTCACAGTCACCTGATGCAAAGATGTAGCAGGACTTCTTGCTGCTCTGGGCTAGGCTTCATCCAGCAGACACTGTTAACAGGAGTTGCGTGTCGAGGTCCCCAGACCACCCCTCAAATGAAACACACTTCACACAAGAATTTTTGTTTAAGGTTTTTGGCATGATTTTGGCCACAACTTTATTAAAATACAAAATATGTGAGTGGTTGCTTAGGCATTGGTTAAGACTATCTGTCCCGCTGGGGACAGAACTGACATCCATCCGCCTATGGAGTCAGTAAAGGGGGGGGAACACTTTGGGGAGAGAATGTGCGCCCATTCTCCCCTAATGCTCCCAGGGGCTCTTGTGTGGCCCTGGCCCCCAACCGGGGGATATGGACAAGCATGACGAGCCCCCTGGATTCCTTTAACGGAATTCCCCGTGCAGCAGCAGCATAGAAGGGGCAGCCACAGCCAACCCCGCCCCTTCTAGCCTTGGAGGGGCAGTCACAGCTAACCCCGCCCCTCCAACAACCAATTTAAACCAATGCCTAACCGCCAACCTTACAAGTTGTGACAAATTGCTACACAATAGGCAAAAACCAGATGGCACCAGTCAATCAGCCAAATGGAAAAATTCCTACCAGGCCCCTGCTCCAAAAGCAGACGACCCCATGACAGGCATAGCAAGGTCAACGCAGCGGCCTAAAAACAGGGAGGGAGGGCGGGAGATCCGATGCACGCAGCCAAGAGGGCTCCCAAACCACGTGCTTTGCAATATATAGGCTCTGGGCTGTCCATCAACAAATTGCAACATGTAAATCTCCCCAACGACACCCAGAGCCCAATCACCACAGTGGCCATCCATACGATCCCGCCCAGCAACAGAGGGGTGACTTGCTGGCCCCCACCGCAACACGTGCTCTCCTTAAAGGGAGAACATGCCTTATTGTGAAAACCCCTAAATTCCTCCATTTTAGCAATGGCTTCAGTGCAAACAGCTTCATGCCCATGGATCAAGGCCATGCCCCCACCACCCATCAGCTGATTGGCAGTAGAAGTGTGCCTTGCTCCAGCAAGCCACCTTTACATCAGGTAAAGGTAAAGGACCCCTGGATGGTTAAGTCCAGTCAAAGGCGACTATGGGGTTGTGGCACTCATCTCGCTTTCAGGCCAAGGGAGCCGGTGTTTGTCCACAGACAGTTTTCCGGGTCATGTGGCCAGCTTGACTAAACCGCTACTGGCACACGGAGGACCGTGACGAGTGCCAGAGTGCACGGAAACACTGTTTACCTTCCCGCCGGAGCGGTACCTATTTATCTACTTGTACTGGCATGCTTTCGAACTGCTAGGTTGGCAGGAGCTTGGACCAAGCAACGGGAGCTCACCCCGTCGCGGGGATTCGAACCACCGACCTTCCGATCAGCAAGCCCAAGAGGCTCAGTGGTTTAGACCACAGCGCCACCCGCGTCCCATGTTGCCACATCAGCAGATGACCCACACCATCATATAGGTAAAGTGTGGGGCAGGTGGGCATGGTTTTTGAGGAACGGCCTCACACGCCATATGACCTGAATATGACCTGTGGGCCAGAAACCCCTCTCCACCCTAATGCCTATGTTTGAAACCCAGAGACATGAAGGGAGCAGTGGGGTTCCTCTGATTGCAGATAGCCCTCCCTGAATTTGCCAGGGACTGAACCCAGGATCTTTTGCACGCTAAGTATATGTTCTGCCGCAAAGGGAAGAAAAGTATCTCAGCTATTAGAAGACACAGAGCCTATAATGATAAGGTAGCACCGTGACAATGATATGCAGTGATATTTAGGTCAGTCCGATGGATTATGCATCAGCCACCATTTCAAAATGAAATTTTAATTTACCTTTGCCCGACTCAGGAAGAAGGCAGGGACCAAAACAGCACGGATCCACTCAAGTATTCTGTTAAATTTGGAGTACATTATTTATCTTTTCATTTTGACAGAAGCATCAGATCTCTGCGCTGTAGCACCATGCAATTAATCCCATAATGGATGGAATGGATTTGAGGTCCTGATGATCAAGAACGGCAGCAGAGCACATGCCCAGCGAAAGGGCTTTGCATGCCGACTGTTCCAGGTTCAGTCTCTGCCAGCTCTTGCTGATAAGGTTCTGGAAGTAGGTAATCGTAAGAGCTTCTACCAGACAGAGTAGATGACACTATGCCAGACAAATAGTCTGACCCTTATAAAATATGAAAATTTGAATTCTGAGGTTGCGTTGAAACTTGCCCATTGTTCCTTTGGCCCTCTTATGAATCAGCGAGGTCACAGAATGTAGGTGTCATCAGCCAGAAAATAATTTATTGCTCATGAGGACAGTCTTACATCAAGAGTACTGAAGAGCAGAGAGGGCAATTAACAACCGCAATGTGCACCTCATACAGAGCATCACATCACGTGGGTCTGGGCTTACGATGGCACTCAAAACAATCCATATGCAGGTAGGTTTCTGTCAGGGATCTGCCTCCCCCTGCCAGTCCAGCTCTTAGTGTTTATAGAGAGCGGGCACCTGTTTTAACTACAGATACATCTTCGAGTGAAAACAGCAGTTCCTCGGGGGAGAAGCAGTTAGTGGCTGGGAGGCAAGGGGTGCCAGGGCTCCAGGGATTTAGTGAGAGGCCTGGCACCACCCAGCAGGCTCGATCGGAGGGAGAGATGTCAGGTCCGGCGCATAGATTATGTAGGAGGAGGAGGCGGCAATTTAGGCTACCAAGATTGTGGTGTTGGCGCCAAAACCGGAGGGAGGCACTTCCGGATTCTGCTAGTGAGTGAACAGACGTGATAAGATTAAGCTCTGCACTGTATATAGCTTGGCACTGAATAAAAGAACTAAAAGACAAATTGCTTGGCTTTTCTGTTGAACAACCGATAAGGAATGCTGACAGCTTCCCTTGTGCAAAGCTTGCACCTATTTTTTGTCCTGGTGCTTGAATCACACGTGCAGACATATATACATAGACTGCAGGTCCCTTTCTACTTGTGTTGTGCACAAGAGTAGAGCACAAAGAAAATGCATGAACCTAAATCTTATTCCCCCTCCTCACGACAAGCTGGGGTTAAGTGTGGACCACGAACTATAACCCACTCTGCTTCTTCTGGTTTTGGTGTAGTTAGATAAAGGTCTAAATCAGGGGTCGGCAAGGCTTACTGGGCATGGGCCGGACCCCGCCCCCCCCAGAGATCCTCCATGGGCCGGGCCGGCACAGCGCGGCGCGGCGCCAGAAATTGCGTCTGCCCATGTCCATGGTGCCGGAAATCACTTCTGCGCATGCCCAGATGCCGAAAATCGCCCCTGCGCAGAAGTGATTTTCAGCGTCTGGGCGTGCACAGAAGCGATTTCTGGCGCCGCGGACATGTGCAGACACTATTTTCGGCGTCTGCGCATGCGCAAAAGTGATTTTCAGAGCGTGGAAGAGAGTCCTCACACTGTGCCGCGCCGGTTTAGGGCAGCTCGCAGGGACTTGCTGAGCGGGCGGCTCAGTTCGGGGGTGGCTCATGGGCCGGTTAAATGGCCTCTGAGGGCCGCTTCCAGCCCATGGGCCTTAGGTTGCCGACCCCTGGTCTAAATGCTCTTTGGAAGATGTACCTAAAGGCTGAGTGATTTCACACATCTGGCGTGACCACCAGAGGGAAAGAACAGGCAGTGGGTCATATGGAACCAGGAAAGGCTGTGACTAGACTCTTCAAAAAACCAATAATGCATTTTTACCCCCAGTTCTCATTTCACACTGGCAGGATGTGCACAGAGAAGTGTATAACAAGACAAAGACATGCCTTCTCCAGCTATCCACACATCCTATGTCTCATACAAAGACTCCTTCAAAACAATGAGACCTGACTTTCTCTGCAGTAGTTTGCTCAAGAAGTATTAATAAGTGCCTTCATTAGAAAGGTCAACTACTCTAGTTCTAAAGAACCAGCTGAGTCAATATTCTTCATTTTCTTTTCTTATTCCTACAGTTTTCTCACTCTCAAAAGTCTCTTAATCAAATCACACATCATGCCTGCAAAGAGGGAACAGGGCACACACAGCAGACCCATGCAGACAACCAAAACATTTCATTGCTTTTTGGGTGTAGAAATACCCCCCCCCCCCAGTTTTAATCATAAATCCAGCCTATAAATATTTTAAAATAAAGTAATAATTTTAACTACTTGTTATTTTATATACCACTTAATGCAAAAATGGCAATTTATAAGTAAAAAAAAAACAATTGCACATTGAAAGATAAATGTCCATAATTAACAGTAAAGGGACCCCTGACCATTAGGTCCAGTCGTGGACGACTCTGGGGTTGCGGCGCTCATCTCACTTTATTGGACGAGAGCCAGCGTACAGCTTCCGGGTCATGTGGCCAGCATGACTAAGCCGCTTCTGGCGAACCAGAGCAGCGCATGGAAACGCCGTTTACCTTCCCGCCGGAGCGGTACCTATTTATCTACTTGCACTTTGACGTGCTTTCGAACTGCTAGGTGGGCAGGAGCTGGGACCGAACAACGGGAGCTCACCCCGTCGCAGAGATTTGAACCGCCGACCTTCTGATCGGCCACCCATGTCTCTAGCCCTTCTTTAGTGTCCCCTTCAACCACAGAACTTCCTACTCTGCTCTTTACCAGTGGCTGCTGGTCCCTCACTAAACCTTGTACAGTGGTACCTCGCGTTACAGACGCTTCAGGTTACAGACTCCGCTAACCCAGAAATAGTACCTTGGGTTAAGAACTTTGCTTCAAGATGAGAACAGAAATCACACGGCAGCGGGAGGCCCCATTAGCTAAAGTGGTACCTCAGGTTAAGATCAGTTTCAGGTTAAGAACGGACCTCCAGAATGAATTAAGTTCTTAACCCGAGGTACCACTGTACTACTTTGTTTTATCCTGTATTATTTGACCGCTTTGCCTCACTCGGTTAAAAAAACCAACAACCCTTCTCTCATTACACCAATTTAGGTAAATACTTCATGCCTTGGATGAAGTCTGGCTCATGTAAGCTCATGTCACAGAGCATTTGTTCATCTTTGAAGGTGCCACAGGACTTGGAAACGGCTCTCCTTTTCTTTCAATTCGTGGATTCACGCAAGCGTTTTATAACTTACCATGAGGTGAAACACATTTTTCAATACTTTTGTCACATGGCCTCACGGTTGACTAATATCGCTAATCCTATATAACAGATGTCTTATTAATATAACAATATCCATTTATCCACATTTCCTTTACTTGTCAGATGTGCAGAGCGGGGGGAGCCACAACATAAATTTTGGTTAGGGAGATAATTAATAAAAAGCATTTCAACTTGTCAGTTTTAAAATGCCTGGTGTTTTTTTAAAATGAAAAAAAAAATAACACCAATACATGCATGTCCAATGACATTCCATATTCCACATTTAGATCCTGTGACAGCTGTACAAGTTTATATCCCAGTTCCCTTGTGAAAGTTGTAGTGCTTTGCCTGTGTTGTGTATTGATTCAGAGTGTTATCATATCTGTATTACTATTGTCTGTAATCACATTAGGGTAAAGTAACTGCCTTCCTGTCCCAGAAGGAACAGTTACTATTGGTGCATTCAAGTTGCTGCATTGGGATCCTCAGTCTTATTGGTTCCCACCAAAAAGCAGCTGTGTGATTGCTTGAGATTGTTCCCTCCAAAATGTATCTTTTCCTAGCCAGTCCTCTGTCCCTATAAATGTAGCTTCCTTACCCTCAGTTCCCTTAGTCTTGTTTGCCTGAATAAAGAGTTGTTACATGAAGAAGCTGTCTCCTGCCTGCTATGTCAGAGAGCTGAAATCACTTGCTGAAATCATTAACCCCATGCTACAACAGCCTGGGTGCCTGTAACTACTGAAAGAATTAAGGGAATCTATTTGCAGGCTGCATGAGAAGGACGGAGAGCAGAAACAACAAACTGAAAGTTTGTGAATGCAAACAATGCACTGGAGCTCAACAAATAATAAATGGCAGGTAAAATCTCCATTCATGCACAGTGCAGTTGGAAATGTAACTCGGCTGATGCTGGGCTCAGGAAGATTCCCACCCTAATCATAACCTTGTTTGTGTCATATTAAGAGCCGAAACAGGTGAGCAGAAGCCCCTTATTGTTTCATGGCAGTGGAAAAATCAAATACAAAACAAACGAGTCTGAGAAAAGGTTCTAGATTGGCATGAATAATAATAAGAGTTTGGATTTGATATCCTGCTTTATCGCTATCCTAAGGAGTCTCAAAGCGGCTAACAATCTCCTTTCCCTTCCTCCCCCACAACAAACACTCTGTGAGGTGAAAACAAAATAAAAATTAAAAGAATTCCTTCCAGTAGCACCTTAGAGACCAACTAAGTTTGTTCTTGGTATGAGCTTTCGTGTGCATGCACACTTCTTCAGATACAGAAAGATTCAGAAAGCTCACACCAAGAACAAACTTAGTTGGTCTCTAAGGTGCTACTGGAAGGGATTTTTTATTTTTTTATTTTGTTTTGACTATGGCAGACCAACACGGCTACCTACCTGTATCTGTGAGGTGAGTGAGGCTGAGAGACTTCAGAGAAGTGTGACTAGCCCAAGGTCACCCAGCAGCTGCATATGGAGGAGCGGAGACGCGAACCCGGTTCACCAGATTACGAGTCTACTGCTCTTAACCACTACACCACACTGCTCCCCAGAATGCTATTTTGGGGGAAGGGGGAGGATCAAAATGTTTGTGCACTTCTTTTCATAATGCGGGGCTCAAACTCATCCACGACAGCTCTAAGGCTTTAGTCCTAAGGGCAGTTACTTATGAGTAAGCTCATCTGAAATCAATGAGATTTACTGTGCAATCCTAACCACATACGCTCAAAATCAAGTCCTATTGAATTCCTTGCGGTGTACTGCTTACTGATATCAGTGGGATGCACTTTCAAGTCTACATAGGGAGAATTGCAGGTTTAGCATTCTGTTTTTTTAAAAAAAACAAATGAAGAAAAAGCCTAGTTGCTTGAAAGGCTAGGGATACGGTGGGATCAAACATCTCAGTACAATCCAGACAGAATTAACAACCACAGCGATCAAAGCAACCATTGCTTCCCGTGGAGCACTTTTGAGTGTTCAAAATGCTTCACGGACATGCGCTTGCTCTATTCCTTACACAACAGCCCTGTTTAGGGAGGCTTTTAATGTTTAATAGATTACTGCATTTTAATGTTCTGTTGGAAGCCGCCCAGAGTGGCTGGGGAAACCCACCCAGATGGGCGGGGTATAAATAATAATATATTATTATTATTATTATTATTATTATTATTATTATTATTATAACAGCTACATAGGTTAGTGAGCATAACTCCCATGTACTGGGGGACGGGGCTGTGTGTCTGAGTTCATGAGTTCGTGGAGGAGGAGAAATCTGAACTGCTGTCTTCCTGATTCTGAGCTCAGTCTCTTAGCTGCAGCATTACTTCCCTCCTCATTTTATGCATTTTTCAATTTTATTGATTGATTGATGAGGAAATGCATGGAAGCTCACAAAAACCAGCTAACAGAACCAAGAATGAGAAACAGGCCTGCAAGAATTCACTGAGTAATTAATTACAGAGCCTTTAGTCAATGCTGAAGCGGAACAAACCATTGGCAGCCTTTTCAACTGGACGCATTCTTTATTTCTAAAATCATTTATAGGCTGCCTCTAGGGGACGTAACCCACCCAAGGCAACTCATGATATCATGGAAGTAGAGTGACTACCCAAATAATTAAAAACAAAAAAGAAAACTAATCAATCAATCTGACGTTTTATTTGGTTGCCACCTTTCCAAAGATAAAACCATGCTCAGACGGCTTACAACATATAAGAGATTGCATAATTACAAACATAAAAATTAGTCATAAACAATAAAATCATCAAAAATCACGTGGAACAATTTCCACGTAAGCTAACAAAAGTGATAATGTGAACAGGTATCACACTAACATAACAACTAACATTGTTAGATAGATTGTAAAATAGCTCTCTGCGGGTGGGAACTTATTTAAGAATGGCAATCCAAGAAAAGGGGTAGTATGTGTGCAATGGCTGGTTTGAAATTGGTGGGTGGTGGGGAGGCAGATTCTGGTTATTTGTTATATCGGGTCCTCCCTTAAAGAGGGCACGTATTGTGGTGAGACCTGGCAACCAAACCCTGTATTGTGGGTGGGTATGATTGACAGCCACAACACCCAATCGGTAGGTCCCTCGATGCAGGGTTCAATCTGACCAATAGGATGCAAGCTAAACGGATCGAGGGATAACCATGCACGTGACCCAGAGCTTCCTCTTTCGGTGCATGGATCGGAACACCTGCCCACCTCTCTCTACTTTTAGGGCTTTTGCACCTGACCTTGCTATGCCGTCATGTGTCGTCTGTCGTTGGAAAGGGGCATGGCAGGAATTTCCCCCACTTGGCTGATTGGCTGTGGCCATTTGGGTTTCGCCTGCCGTGTAGCAAATCAACACAACTTGTAAGGTTGCGGATAGGCTCTGGTTCAGGTGATAGGGATGGGAGAACGCTCTCAGCATCCCCAAGTAAAGGCTATTCCGTTAAAGGAATCCAGGGACTCAACTTGGTATGGTCAACCCCCGAGAGGGGGTTGTGCCCGTGCCTGAGTCCGGGGGGACATTTGAGTGGTGGATAGAGCAGGTCCCCGGCTTTCCGCTTATCCAGGTGTTCACCGTTGGCTGACCTATGCTGGAACCCTGGGTCAGCGCTACCTGCAGAGCAGGGAGCTAGTCAAACCAGAGCCTATGCAACCAATCACTTGCTGTAATCAATAAAGTTGTGGCCTAAATTCTGCCAAAAACCAAACCAAAATTTGAGTCTTAACTGAATTTATTTGGGGTGAGGTTAAAAGGTCTGAACATGCAATATCTATATAGTTCAACTGAACGGGGTTGGAGGTAGAGGGAATATTTAGCTACGTATCTAGGCTCTTGGCTCTTGATAGATGTATCTTGAAGCAACAACAAAATTTATTGATCAGACCACACACACACATACACACACACTGATACACATATCGGCGAAACAAAAAATGCAGCCTAAGAATAAAAATATACAAAGTGCATTGCTGTACTAGGGTGATTGTGAATGTTCCCTCACAAAAGCAATACAGTATATCCATTGGCATGTATGGTCAGAGGTTTTTGACATCACCTTGCCGACAAAGGTCCATATAGTTAAAGCTATGGTTTTCCCAGTAGTAATGTACAGAAGTGAGAGCTGGACCATAAAGAAGGCTGATCGCCGAAGAATTGATGCTTTTGAATTATGGTGCTGGAGGAGACTCTTGAGAGTCCCATGGACTGCAAGAAGATCAAACCTATCAATTCTTAAGGAAATCAGCCCAGAGTGCTCACTGGAAGGACAGATCCTGAAGCTGAGGCTCCAATACTTTGGCCACCTCATGAGAAGAGAAGACTCCCTGGAAAAGACCCTGATATTGGGAAAGATGGAGGGCACAAGGAGAAGGGGACGACAGAGGACGAGATGGTTGGACAGTGTTCTCGAAGCTACCAACATGAGTCTGACCAAAGTGCAGGAGGCAGTGGAAGACAGGAGTGCCTGGCGTGCTCTGGTCCATGGGGTCATGAAGAGTCGGACACGACTAAACGACTAAACAACAACAAATGCCTGTTTGACAAACCAGACTAAGGTAACAGCTCCAACTGGCAGGCCTTAAATTGAGAATGCAAGGTATATTACTGCTATAGCGAGAACATTTACTCAGGCTGAGTACACATAAACATGGATGTCATTCCTCTAGTAATGTCTCTGACTGAAACCACACTTTCAAAACAAGTGTAACATTTGATGAAAAATATATGTGATTTGTATACAGTATTTTTACACCAATGTAAATATCGCTCACGAATTCTGCTCCAAGCAATTAGGAGGAGATTTTCAATATCCTAGGAAACAGCAGATCCTATTAAATCCATCCAAAGCTTTCCCTAGGAAATCATTCAGCAATACTTTTTTTCTGCTGGGAATTATGGCTAGAATTTATATGTACACACTCTTTGATTGATAGTTTATAATAAAATGCAAACTATTCTGGCAAACATTCTGATATGTTTGGACAAAAACTGTAAATGGAAAGGACAGTCTTTGTAACTGCACATATTTTCTAAGCTTCCTTGCTGTGTCTGTTGGGATGTCAGTTGATGTTTATCCCTAAGTTGGTAGGCTCTCTCTGCTGCAGCTGAAAGTTCATGCAATAAAAATACATTAAATCAAATCTAATGCTGCTTTCTGAACATTATACCCATTTCTATTTTCTTATTGGGGGAGTATGAATGATACAACACAACTAATCACACTCATGTAAGAATCATGGTGGTCTTGTGACCATCATACTTGGCTCTGGAATTAGAACGGCAGCTTAGAGAGCCAATAGGTTTGGCTGTCTTGGTTTTCACAACTAGCTTTCCTTCTCCACAGACTCATTCTCGCCAGAATGCAGGTCTCCTGAGTAATAATGGTCTTTCTCTCTCTTCGGGACCATGTTGGCTGTCATAGTATGTATCGCTTTCCCCAAAGACTTCATCAATGAAGCAATTCTATGAAGCTGGGAGCTTAGGAAAGGGCTATCCTGCAGAGAGGTGCTTACAGAGGTTACAAAGGATGGACTTGTCAATAAGAAGAAGAAGAAAAAGAAGAAGATGGATGGACTTGTCAAGAAGAAGAAAAAGATGGTCAGAAAAATGCAAAAGAAAGGGAAAGAAACACAAACTTCAGGATTTGATTTGAATAAGGACAAAGTTATGAAGGACATCAAGCTGCAGAGCAAGAAAAGAGAACGCCTCACAGTTTTTATTGACTTGGAGCTGGACTGATGTGAGGGTTGGGGTGGGCTGAAAAGGACATATTTGAATCTGATTTTCTTTCTGGCTTAAAGGACTATGATGTTTGGATATGGTTACTGGCATAAATGATTATATGTTTAAATTAGGAGTTAAGTAGGGGGAAATTTAGCTAAAAATTCCGAGACCAGAGGGAGGTAAGGGTGTAAAAAGTACAAAATTAGGAGTTTGAAATTAGGTCAAAGTAAGGGAATTGGATAAGATTATAGGAAAAGAGCAGAAGTACCAAGATGCTGAGGTTTGGAAAGAGGAGTGTTTTAAGCAAAATGATTCTTGTATTTTATGATGTTTTAAAATTTAGGAGTAGGAAAACTGTTAGAGAAGAATGATAATGAATTCAACAGAGGGGGACTTGAGGAAGTCAACCGAAATATGAAATGGAGGAAAGAAGGAATACCTGACCCACAGAATTGGGCCAGGCCTAAGCAATGATAATAAATAATGTTAGCAAGGTTAAATGTACGATGATTGTGACTACCCTGGTGAGAGAAGGGGATGAATGTTGCTTCCCACAGTGAGAGGGGGGAAGTATGAAAATTTAACTGTTATGGTATGCACTTAAAATTGTAAAATCAATAAAAAAATTTGAAAAAGAAGAAGCTGGGAGCTTAGGAGCTGTAGACATTTGAAGGCTCATGGCCTTGACTTCCTCTCCTACCAAGCAGCTTCACATACAACTAGCTGGGCCCTTCAGCAGTGGCTCTGAAGCTCCTGTCTAGCTCACCATCTGTGGTTCTGTGGCCTTGGGGGAAGGGTGGTTTCCGCGAGCTGATAAAGCATCCTTGCAGCTGGTGTGGGGACCTTCAGCCCTCAGACAGCAGCCACAGAGACCTGAAGGAAGACTACGCCAAGTTTTCCCACTCCCATACTCACAGAGGACTTTTTTGGGCTAATTGTGCGGAGTGTTTCTTACCTCTGACTGATGGCCAACTCGGATAAAGGCACAGACGGGATCAAAAGCTCCTGTCCCACAGGCCAGCAGGTGTGTTCGGTTGAATCGGTGCAGGGCACGGACGTAATTTGCGCACTCTTCCTAAGAGGAGAGATAAGAACTGCAATTAAGTAGGCCTCGTTTAAAAGCAATTCTTCTGTCTCTTGAGGTGACATCATGAAGACGGCACTTTGAACAAATTTCCTCTATCCATTTGGCATATGGATGTGCTTTCCAACTCTAAGTGGAAGTTCCCTTTCCACAGAGGAGAAGGGTGAAATAAGTGAGAGCTGTCAGGCCTCCGGAGCCTCAGACTCAGGTAATCCGGAAGAGGAGCCTGTGAGAGGAGGGGGCGGCCAAATTGGGAGATGATGGAGGCAGGGAAGAACATCTGGTGCATCAGAGGCAGAGTCTGATGGACGTGAGAGAAGAACTAATAGCAAGGAATCTCATTCCTTTTAACAAGCCAAGCAGAAAAGGGGCCTAGGCCTTCTTTCCATATTCCCAGGGGTGGCCAACTCCCAAGAGACTGCGATCTACTCACAGACTTAAAAACTGGCAGTGATCTACCCCCTTTTTGGGGGTTCAGGTCAAAGTTGTTGAGCTTGTTTTAGGAAGGAGGAAGGCCCATTGGGGGGGGGGTCAAAGTTGTTGAGGTAAAATGTTGAGCTTTTTTTTAGGGGAGCCACAGTTGTTCAGCTTCTTTGGGGGGAGCCAATGATCTACCAGTGATCTACCGCAGGCATCCAGTGATCTACCGGTAGATCACAATCTACCTGTTGGACATGCCTGTAATGCCTACATTATATACTGCTTCTTGGAAACCCTGAGAATGAAGGTGACAACACATGACTATTCTCAGTCCTACTCAAAAGCATGCCCCTTTGGGGCTTACTTCTAGAAGATAACTGTGTATAAGATCACAGCCTAAACCCCCCCAAACATCAGGCCAAACCTTGAGGCCTAGCAACTCTTAAATGGGACAAGGTGCCGCTGCAAAAATCTCCCTTTCTAACCTACTGTAAGGGGTTACATTTCCCTTTGCAGAGGTGTTGTGGCCGGCCAGGTATTTGACTGCCTCTAGTTTTTGCAATTCCAAGCAGACTCTGAAACCAAGTCCTGGTGGGTGAGTCCCCAAAGCTGAGCTATGTTTGGCTTGACATCTCACAAGTTGTCCAGGCCTGCTATCAAAGGATGCAGTAGTGCTAAATCACTACTAAACAAGTGATTTAGATAAGCTTTAAAACATCTGCCAAATGTTCATCAAAGGTGCATCAAAATCAACATGTTTTGAGTTGTGCATTTTGAAAGAATTTTGAAGGGAATGTTTCAGGAATGATTTAAATTATTATTTTTCTGAAACAGATATGAGATAAAAAGCTTAGGAAGTCAAAAGGAGAAGTTATTTTAAATGGTAGAGAGAAAGTGACTTCAGTATTTAATATTTTTATAACCTATCCATGGTAACATCTTATGCTCTTGAAAACCTTAAAGATGGTTTCATGTGCAGCCTACTGAACTGTGAAGTTCAGATGGGCCTCAATGTGGCATTAAAATAACAGAAGAACTATTTACATACACCTAGGAGACTCCCTCAGTCACTGCTATAACCTTTATGGAATATGCTGTTGAGGCTGATCTGTGATCTGACCAGCTGTTACTCCAGGTATTAAAGAACTGTCCCGGCTGGCTGCTCATCTCTTGTACCCACCAGGGCTCCTAGAACAATGTGGCCTATGTTGCAGCTGGTCAGCTTCTTTTATAACATGCTGATAACAGGAATACACCTGTGTGCATCTCCTGCATCTAAGGTGGTCAATTCAGGGCTTAAGCCTCATTCCCATGATCTCGAAGGAAAGGAATAACATATAAGAAGAAGAAGAGTTTGGATTTGATATCCCGCTTTATCACTACCCGAAGGAGTCTCAAAGCGGCTCACATTCTCCTTTCCCTTCCTCCCCCACAACAAACACTCTGTGATGTGAGTGGGGCTGAGAGACTTCAGAGAAGTGTGACTAGCCCAAGGTCACCCAGCAGCTGCATGTGGAGGAGCGGAGACGCGAACCCCGTTCACCAGATTACAAGAGTGAGAATGAAGGCAAGGTCAAGCGCTCTCTCTCTCCAACATTTCTCCGATGAAAATAGGGACATCCCATTCCATAATGACAATATTACTATTTATACCCCATACAGCTTACTGGGTTGCCCAGTGGCTTCCAACATACATAAAAACATAATTTAACATTTTTTTAAAAAAACCCTTCCCTATACAGGATTGCCTTCAGGCAGCTCAGGGGTCGGATAACTCCATACCCTCCAACATTTCTCCAATGAAGAAAGGGACGACCTTCAGTAAAGCGGGACATTCCAAGATCAAATCAGAAACTGGAACAGCTTCTCTAAATCAGGGACATCCCTGGAAAATAGGGGCACTTGGAGGGTCTGCACCTGGGGGCTGTGCCCTCATGTTCATGAGCAGATGCTAAAGGAGGCAAACATATTCAACCCTGTTTGAGTGACATGTAAAAGTGCATGTGGGAGAGAGGGGTCTTGCATAAAGAGGGGTTCCCGGCTCTGATACTCCCCTCCCTTCAGTAAAAGGATAATCCAGGAATATTCCAGTTAATACATACAGCATATCTTCCTTTGATTGTGCATTCCTCCACCTGCAGGGATGTAGTGGGCCAATGAATCTGTAAGAAAATGAGTTATTTAATAATCTGGATAAAGGATCTGTAATTCTTATCTTTGCTCATCTTTCCTTGTATGGAGCAGCCGCAACAACAACAACAACAACAAATGCCGGAGGATAGGAAAAACGTTTTCCTTTATGCGTTTGCAGCTGCTAGATTATTAATAGCGCAATATTGGGAAGGAGAAGAAATTCCAAAGATACAGGAGTGGCATTTAAAACTGGTAGAATTCATGAATTTGGCGAAAATGACGGCAGCAATCAGAAATACATCGAAACAAAAAATGAAAGGAGAATGGAACTATGTTGAAGAATATCTAAGGAAAGAGGGGATGAAAACA
This sequence comes from Darevskia nairensis, assembly GCA_034642065.1. Classification (NCBI taxonomy): domain Eukaryota; kingdom Metazoa; phylum Chordata; class Lepidosauria; order Squamata; family Lacertidae; genus Darevskia; species Darevskia nairensis. Next base: position 2,257,945 of record JAWWNI010000012.1, read on the forward strand.
GAACTGGTGATCTGCTTGGAATGATTCACATACAGGGGTAATATCAATACAGGTAATTATAGATATAAATAGACAAATGTATTTCAGCATTATTTCGTATATTAAAAATAGCATAGACAGGAGCTTACAGTAAGGAACATGAGGTAGAACTTTAGGAAGTCTTTTTAAAAAATTTAATTTTCGATGTGGATGTTATATTTTTTTTCTCTCTCTTTGGAAAATTTTGTTATATGTTGTATGTTATTATTGTTATGTTATATTATTTGTACTATTTTGTTTGTTGTGAATGTATTATATTTTCTTTTTTATTTGGTCTTCGGTTGTTTTTGTTTACTGTAATTATGTTGTAACCTTTTTTAAAAAAACCTGAATAAAGTTTATTAAAAAAACAAACAAACCACCACCACCAACAACAACAAATCTTTATTACAGTCATTGACCAGCATAAGGAGGGAGGGGTACAATAATTTAAAATCATTTAAAATCTTTTTTTAATGTTGTTTTTTTAAAAAAAACACCCTAAAAGGAGTTAAAACAGAATATATATCTATATATCTCTATCTATCTATCTATCTATCTATCTATCTATCTATCTATCTATCTATCTATCCATCATCTATCCATAAGAATCCAAAAGAGGCTAAGAAAGTCTAAAAGAAGGGCTAGGAACATCAGACAAGGGTGAAAGAGTGCAAAAGGCTAGTATATATAAGACCACAGCTATCAGTCTACAGAGCACTCCAATACACTCATCACATCCAGCCTGTGGCAAATATTGGAGCACTCCAATACACTCATCACATCCAGCCTGTGGCAAATCTGACAAATATTGAGCGCTGCTGTGCAGAATCTGGCAACACTGTATGTTGTGGCAGGATTGGTATCTGAAAGCAACAGGGAGGTAGGGGAAAGTGGGGCACGTTGAGCCATGGGGCACATTGATCCTTTCCATTTTAAAACCGTACTTTAGCTTTTATACAAAGTTTGTGGCAACACAACAACAACAACGGTGATACTGCATACTGTCATTGTGTTTGGGTTTTCAAAGAAGTTAAAAAAAAATCCAGATTTGTTAAATTAGGTAAGCTTTAGTAAAAAAATTTATATGTATTGTGAACCATGTAGCTCTAAAAGTTGTAAAGGTAGCTGAAATATCTTTTCATTTATGTGATCATAGTTAACATAGCTGCAGTATGTACTAAAATATTTGTCATGGCTGCCAGCCTGTTTTGCGTAAAATAGATTTATGTCTGAAATGGTGATGTGGGGCACATTGATCCAATTGGGAATGGGGTACATTGAGCATGGATCAATGTACCCCATGGAAAATATAATTCATAGTTTATTAGTTTTTGTGTTATATTCTGTTAGTTTACAGTTCTTCAAATGTTTAAATTAATAAATTTATATGTCTCGTAACAATAGTAAAATAAGTTAAATTGTCCTGTGTGCCCTGGGTACTTATGCAGTGATGGTAAAATGAGGCTATAATTCTCAGTTTATACTAATCCAACCTTCTGCTCATCTTTCCTTGTATGGAGCAGCCTCTGTTCTTGACTGAACAGAATGAAAGTGAAAATTTATCAGAAGACACTGAGATTATGCGATAGGCAGTAGAAATTCAGACATTTACAGAAGTTCATGGATACTTGAGGCAGAAAAGATTTTGGATGGGTTGGCCTACTCAATAGGCAAAATGAGGCTTTAAAAAATATTAAGATTTTTCAGAATGCAATAAAAAACAAACTAATCTAGGCCCCCAAATAATAAAAACAATAAGCAAAAAAGAAGGAGAAAGGAAAGGTCTTCTCTCACAGGTATATCTCAACTTTTAGAGATCATCAGGGGGTTTGGGCTGGGTGTTCTTCAGTATGCGGATGATACCCAGCTCTACCTCTCTTTCAAATCAGAACCAGTGAAGGCGGTGAAGGTCCTGTGTGAGTGCCTGGAGGCGGTTGGAGGATGGATGGCGGCTAACAGATTGAGGTTGAATCCTGACAAGACACAAGTACTGTTTTGGGGGGACAGGGGGCGGGCGGGTATGGGGGATTCCCTGGTCCTGAACGGGGTAATTGTGCCCCTGAAGGACCAGGTGCGCAGCCTGGGAGTCATTTTGGACTCACAGCTGTCCATGGAGGCGCAGGTTAATTCTGTGTCCAGGGCGACTGTCTACCAACTCCATCTGGTACGCAGGCTGAGACCCTACCTGCCCACAGACTGTCTCACCAGAGTGGGGCATGCTCTAGTTATCTCCCGCTTGGACTACTGCAATGCGCTAACACCGGTCCTGAGAGATCTACACTGGCTCCCAGTACGTTTCCGAGCACAATTCAAAGTGTTGGTGCTGACCTTTAAAGCCCTAAACGGCCTCGGTCCTGTATACCTGAAGGAGCGTCTCCACCCCCACTGTTCAGCCCGGACACTGAGATCCAGCGCTGAGGGCCTTCTGGCGGTTCCCTCACTGCGAGAAGCAAAGCTACAGGGAACCAGGCAGAGGGCCTTTTTGGTAGTGGCACCCGCCCTGTAGACCGCCCTCCCTTCAGATGTCAAAGAGAACAACAACTACCAGACCTTTAGAAGACATCTGAAGGCAGCCCTGTTTAGGGAGGCTTTTAATGTTGAATAGATTATTGTATTTTAATGTTCTGTTGGAAGCCGCCCAGAGTGGCTGGGGAAACCCAGCCAGATGGGCGGGGTATAAATAAATTATTATTATTATTATTATTATTATTATTATTATTATTATTATTATAACTTTTGTCCCAAACAGAAAAAAAGGTGAGTCCTATCAGCTCTCACCTGGGAGATCTCCCTTTCCCTACCCTCCCACACAGGATCCTTCACCAACTGTCCATCACAGTTCTCTCTTTAACCCAGAGTAGAAGACAGATCAAAACCAAAACAAAGCAAAACAGAAAAAGAGCAGGTAACAAAGAGATATGAAACAGAGAAAGAAAAGAAGAAAAAAGAAATAGGAATAGATGGAAAGAAATAAAAATAAAAAGAACTTCCAGCTATCTGTCTATCAGCTGTATACACGTACAAGATTTCTTAAAAATATTTAAAATGTTCCCTCCAAAATAATATCTAGTTGTTCTTCCTTCTGCTAGATGTTGTTTTTCCCCTCTTCAATTTTTGAGGGGGAGGGCGTTATGTTATCTTGCCAGCTGGTATATTTTGTTTATCGTTTTTATGATAAGTAAGCCTCCTCAAAGGGGGGACCAGGTGGCGCTGTGGGTTAAACCACAGGCTTGCTGATCAGAAGGTCAGCGGTTCAAATCCCTGCGACGGGGTGAGCTCCCGTTGCTCGGTCCCAGCTCCTGCCCACCTAGCAGTTCGAAAGCACGTTAAAGTGCAAGTAGATAAATAGGGACCGCTGCAGCGGGAAGGTAAACGGCATTTCCGTGCGCTGCTCTGGTTTGCCAGAAGCAGCTTTGTCATGCTGGCCACATGACCCGGAGGCTGTCTTCGGACAAACGCCGGCTCCCTCGGCCTATAGAGCGAGATGAGCACGCAACCCCAGAGTCGGACACGACTGGACCTGATGGTCAGGGGTCCCTTTACTTTACCTTTAAGCCTCCTCAAAAATGGTTTTTGATGGGGTGGGAATCAAGATATCATGTAAATAAACAGATAAATAATCTAGCCTCCATACAATTGTCCAATAGGTTAATTCATTCTGCAAGTGGCAGTATGGTCCAGGGCATTCCCAACGGACAGCCAAAATCCAAACCATTATCCATTTCCGACCGAGTTTTAAACAGTTTATGTTTGAAAAGCAGGATGAAGTTCAAGAATGTGGAAACTCGCAACTTCTCACCAGCAGATTATGGAGCCAACTAAAGAGTATTACCATGGATAAATCCATCTTTCACCCAAAGAAAGTAACTTGGCCAACATCCTTTTTGCACATATGCACAGACAGCACATGAATGGATTTATAGCCTTTGCACAATGCATCCCCTCTCCTTGATTGCAAGTGTTTAATTGCTGAATATTTTCCACACCGATAATGTAAGCTATGTTTGCACACTACATAAAGCCAGAAACTAATTGATTGTAAATGGTGGCCTTTGGCCCTCCATGTGTGATTTTCCTGGGTATTATATACTGTTGGAGAATTCCTCATGATGACTACATCCTTAACTTGGTATTGGCTGCTTGCCAAGATGACAACCTTTTGGCAAACTGGAAATCCCTATCGCTCAGTGATTACTCCAGAGCATTTGAGCTGGAATGATATTATACTAGCACACATTTTGTTGGCCTCTGTGTGTGACTTTTTTGTTCAAACAGAGTTATTCAATAACTGTCATGACCATGAGTCAGTGTCTGAAGCATTTTGTAAATTTCAACACGAGCAATTTTTCTTTATCCATCGCATTTATTTCACCCTTTGAAATACACGAAGCATGCAAGAAATTTATGCTGGAGGGGGAAGCTGAAATGATAGCAGGAAGTAGCTTTGAAACACCTCTTCTGTTAGACCATACACTGGAGATCAGTGCTAGAAATGAGTGACCTAAAATTATCCCACTTATTTTTTTAAGGTGTACACTACTGACAAGTTCTTATGGCAAGTTCTTAAAGAAATGGGAGTGCCTGATCACCTCATCTGTCTCCTGAGAAATCTCTATGTGGAACAAGAAGCTACAGTTAGAACTGGATATGGAACAACTGATTGGTTCAAAATTGAGAAAGGAGTATGACAAGGCTGTATATTGTCTCCCTGCTTATTTAACTTATATGCAGAATTCATCATGCAAAAGGCTGCACTGGACGAATCCCAAACCAGAATTAAGATTGCCGGAAGAAGTATCAACAACCTCAGATATGCTGATGATACAACCTTGATGGCAGAAAGTGAGGAGGAATTAGAGAACCTTTTAATGAGGGTGAAAGAGGAGAGCGCAAAATATGGTCTGTAGCTCAACATCAAAAAAACTAAGATCATGGCCACTGGTCCCATCACCTCCTGGCAAATAGAAGGGGAAGAAATGGAGGCAGTGAGTGATTTTACTTTCTTGGGTTCCATGATCATTTCAGATGGTGACAGCAGTCACAAAATTAAAAGATCCCTGCTTCTTGGGAGAAAAGCAATGACAAACCTAGACAGCATTGTAAAAAGCAGAGACACCACCTTGCCAACAAAGGTCTGTATAGTTAAAGCTATGGTGTATGGAAGTGAGAGCTGGACCATAAAGAAGGCTGATCGCCGAAGAATTGATGCTTTTGGATTATGGTGCTGGAGGAGACTCTTGAGAGTCCCATGGACTGCAAGAAGATCAAACTATCCATTCTGAAGGAAATCAGCACTGAGTGCTCACTGGAAGGACAGATCCTGAAGCTGAGGCTCCAAGACTTTGGCCACCTCATGAAAAGAGAAGACTCCCTGGAAAAGACCCTGGTGTTGGGAAAGATTGAGGGCACGACAGAGGACGAGATGGTTGGACAGTGTTCTCGAAGCTACCAACATGAGTCTGACCAAACTGCGGGAGGTAGTGGAAGACAGGAGTGTCTGGTGTGCTCTGGTCTATGGGGTCATGAAGAGTTGGACACGACTAAACGACTAAACAACAACAACTGACAGAGGTGTGGTGGCTACCCAGGGTATTGCATAATCATCTGTGTGTATTCAGTGCCGTGAACCACTGGCCCTTGGGGAATGGCTCCATTCCCCTGAGGCCTGGAGTAGCTAAGAATTGCAGAGAATTTGGCGGACAAGGCCTTTTGTGGATGGGACAGCTGTGCCCTGCTCCCAGGGGGACATTTCCCCTGCTGTCATAGAGAATGGGGTTCTTGGATAAGGAGGATCCCCACAAGTTGGGGGATGAACAGTTATCCTCTTGGGCCAAAGACAGACCTCTAGGGGTGGGAGGATTTTGGTACTGGGCAATTTGAAAGTTAGGGACGTAGTTGGGTATGTGATGGGCAGGCAGACCACATGGTCACTTACCTGCCTGGCACAAAGATTGTGGATGTATCTAGAAAGTCTGGTGGATAGTGTTGGGGGGGAGTGAGTGGCCATGGTGCATGTTGGCACCAATGACATGAGAGAATGTAGTCAGGCATGCTATGATTTAAGAGAGAACGTAATGAAGATGCAATATAGATGGTACCTGACCCCTGTCAGATTGGCCAAAATGTATAAAAACTGTAGTGATGTTTGCTGGAGATGCAATAATGGGGCAGGCACCTTCTTACACATGTGGTGGGAGTGCAAAGAGATAGTAGGATTTGGGGATAATATTTATAACGAACTGAAAAATATGTTTAGATTTTCATTTGAAAAAAAGCCGGAATCCTTTCCTTTGGGGATCATGTCAAAGAAATTAAAAACAACAACGGTCAGACCAATATTTATGTATGCGACCACGGCAGCAAGGATACTAATCTCCAAAAAATGGAAAAGTAGCAGTGTCCCCACAAAAACAGATTGGATATCTAAAATGATGGAATACTTTCATATTGCTGAATTAACGGGGAGAATTAGAGGAAACATGGTACAAAAAGTTACCAGGAATGGACTACCGTAAAATACCTTAAAATCTATGTGGAGAAAGTAGAATTCCTGACAGAATAGAATGAAATTAGAGTAGAGTAGAGTAGAGATGGAGGAAGAGATTAAATAAATAACGAAATGCGTTTAAGCTAATTGAAAAAATAAACTAGTGCAATGAGAATGGTTGGAAGTCAAGTCACTACGTGGGTGTTCGTGTGGGATAGGTTTATAATGTAGGTATGTATAGTATAGTTTTGTGTAGGTACGTTTTATGTTAGGAGGGCAAGGTATTGTATTGTATTGTATAGTGTCGTATTGTATTGTGTGTGTCTTATATGTTACATGTAAAGTAAATCTCAATAAATAAATAATAATGATTAAAAAAAGAAAATGTAGACAGGTTCCATGTCCTGCTCTTGAATATATTATATAGTACAGTGCAAAAAGAAAATGTGGGGTAATTAATAAAATAATTGGTTGGATCCCTAGATCCAAAGTGAGGGGCTAAACACACTCCCTAGCAAGAGAGACCCCAGCAGAGTTTTAAATCACTGAATAATGCAGCATAGAGAAGCATGGGATTAGTAGGCTGTTAGATCTTTTAAATATCCTGTTCTAGTCTGTTTTCAGCACTTCCCCTCTCTACCTCTCTTGCAATGAACAGACTACACCATTAGTAAGTTTACATGCTTTACTTACAAACTCCAAAGATCAGATTCATATGTTATTCCATGCAGTATCAAAAGCACAGGCAGAAATATTGGGATACAAAAGTCTTATATTGTAGTAAGCAAGCTCAGGCACATCTTATCTCAATGAGTTTACATGGTGAGAGAGAGCAATCAATGGAGGAAACTTAACTTCCTTCCAGGGGAGGGGCATGACCTAGCTGATTCTAGGAATACAGTTCTATGATCTTAACCCCTTCATGCATTAAGTAGCCCTAAGTTTGCTAGTTATATTTGACTGCCATTTCCCACAAAAAACCTACTGGGGATACAGTTTTTTTCTAGGACTCAGCTACAAAGCTGCAAATTAAGCGCTTTAAATGTGTTGTAAAGTGCAATATACAAATGTGACCCTAGATGGAGACAGTGAGCTATGCAAAATTCAATGTATTTTTCAAAACATTATTTTTAAAAAAGCATTTTCACAGCGTTTTTAATATTTGTGTATATTCCACCCTAGTTTGGAGAAAATGATAAAATGGGCTATCTATATCCTATTTTAGATATATGTACTTAATATAACATATAAATGTAACCAAGTTGAGCATAAAAAATAAGCAACTATGCAAATGAGACATATACGGTAGTACAAAATCCTGCCTAGCCTCTCTGTAGGAAGCCCTAATCTTATTTGAAAGGAAAGCTTGGCATATTGTAGGTAGCTGATTGAGCGGGGAAGTGAACAGAATCTCTTCCAACCCAACTTAAATGTGATAGATCCAGAATCTTCCTGAGCTCCTTAGATGAAGGGTGGGATACAAACTTGATAGAGAGGGGGAAATATGGGGATTCATAGTAGAACGTTTTTGTACATGTAGTTTTTTTTTAACACACACACAGACCCGGACACACAAACAAGCGACTCACAAGTGCTAATCTACTTAATTTATTTTAAATGTGTTTCTTGAACCAAGTGACCTTTGGGGACCAGAAGAAATAGCCGTAAAGTAAAGAGCCCAGAGAGAGTGACCACCTTACATTCTTTGCCAATTCAGTTATTTTCAAGTTATGGCCTCATAAAATTCCAAGTGCATTTTACATCCACCCAAGTTTTTATTGCTTCATCCTTGGAGATTCTTAAACCATTCCTTCTTGCTGAAATTTCTAAGATATCATTCAATTGTTTAATGAGAGAAGGAACACATCTGTGATGAACATGTTTCCTTTCTGTTGTTGAAAAATATTTGTTAATCAGACCCATCCATCAGGTTGAAGCAAAGCCGGCTAAATAAAACCTCGGTTCATAGCCGCTCTTGGAGTGATGTGAACAGCACAGCAATCCGACTGAATCCAATACAATCCCTTTTCATGGGACTGAAGATAAAAAGTGATTTATTAAGACTGTGCACCGTTACAGTAATTAAAGCATTTCTGTTAGTTCTGCTGACTTTAGTCTTTAGAGGGGGAAAGTAGACAGGATTATTTACCTGTTCTCATACATTATTATTCCTCACTATATCAGATTGTAATTGTGGGTTACATCCAAAAATATTTCTACTCAGAGTAGACACACTGGAATCAATTACCATTATTTAATTGGGTCCATTAATTTCAATAAGTCTACTCTGTGTGCAATTTAGTTGGAGTCAAACCATTGTTTCAACTGCCTTTAATAATAAGAAAAACTCCTCCAAGATAGCTAACGAATCATGGCAGAAACATTACAATGATTAAGCTGGGTCCCACTTCCCAAAATTGACCCCTGGAAAATAGTCACAGAAATGCCATCCAATTTTTCTGCTGAAGACTGGGACTGAAAATTTTAGAAGGACTCCAGCTCAGCCCTAATTTTTTAATCTTAGTACTTCTTTCTGTAATTGAGAATGAAAGGGAAAATATAAAAAATGCATTTTTAAAAAATAATGTTTTGAAAAATACATTGAATTTTGCATAGCTCACTGTATCCATCTAGGGTCACATTTGTATATTGCACTTTACAACACATTTAAAGTGCTTTATTTGCAGCTTTGTAGCTGAGTCCTAGAAAAAAAACTATATCCCCAGTATGTTTTTTTGTGGGAAATGGCAGTCAAATATAACTAGCAAACTTAGGGCTACTTAATGCATGAAGGGGTTAAGATCATAGAACTGTATTCCTAGAATCAGCTAGGTCATGCCCCTCCCCTGGAAGGAAGTTAAGTTTCCTCCATTTGTTAATGAGACTGCAAGTTGTTTGACACACAGAAAAGCAGCTGTGGTGATTTTGCTGCAAACTGAAAAGCAGCTATTTGGATGGGTTTAATCAATATTTCAGTTAAATCGGGTCCTCCCTTAAAGAGGGCACGTATTGCGGTGAGACCTAGAAAACCGATGCCTTGTGTTGTGGGTGGGTACGATTGGTCAGCCACAACACCCGATTGGAAGGTCCCTCGATGCTGGGTTCAATCTGACCAATGGGGCACAGTCTAAATGTATCGAGGGACCTATATATACCCATGCACGTGACCTAGGGCTTCCTCTTTCGGCGTGTGCATTCGGAACACCCGCCCACCTTTCCCTACTTTTAGGGCTTTTGCGCTTGACCTTGCTATGCCGTCGTGTGTCGTCTGTCTTTCGGACAGGGGCACGGCAGGAATTTTCCCCATTTGGCTGATTGGCTGTTGCCATTTGGGTTTTGCCTGCCGCGTAGCAAATCATCACAACTTGTAAGGTTGTGGATAGACTCTGGTTCAGGTGATAAGGGTTGGGAGAACGGTCTTGCCATCCCTATGTGAAGGGTATTCCGTTAAAGGAATCCAGGGACTCAACTTGGTATGGTCAACCCCCCAAGAGGGGTTTGTGCCCGTGCCTGAGTCTAGGGGGACATTTGGGTGGCGGATAAAGCAGGTCCCCGGCTTTCCGCTTATCCAGTTGTTCACCCTTGGCTGACCTATGCTGGAACCCTGGGTCAGCGCTACCTGCATGGCAGGGAGCTAGTCGAACCAGAGCCTATGCAACCACTCACTGTCTGTAATCAATAAAGTTGTGGCCTAAATTCTGCCAAAAACCAAACTAAAATCTGAGTCAAGTGTGAATTTATTTAGGGGGGAAGGTTTCTGGGTCTGAACACGCAAAATGTTCAGACCCAGATGACCAATCAACTACACTTTCATAATAATAATAATAATAATAATAATAATAATAATAATAATAATAATAATTTATTATTTGTACCCCGCCCATCTGGCTGGGTCCCCCCAGCCACTCTGTGCGGCCTCCAACTGATATTAAAATACATTAAAATATCACAGGTTAAAAACTTCCCTAAACAGGGCTGCCTTGAGGTATTTTCTGAATGTCAGATAGTTGTTTATCTCTTTGACCTCTGCTGGGAGGGCGTTCCACAGGGCGGGCGTCACTACCGAAAAGGCCCTCTGCCTGGTTCCCTGTAGCTTTGCTTCTTGCAGTGAGGGAACCGCCAGAAGGCCCTCGGCGCTGGATCTCAATATCCGGGCTGAATGATGAGTGTGGAGACGCTCCTTCAGGTATACAGGACTGAGGCCGTTTAGGGCTTTAAAGGTCAGCACCAACACTTTGAATTGTTAATAGGAACACAAACCCTAATTGGAATCTGACAGCCTCTGAGAATTAAGGTAGCCTAGAGCTTGCTGATCAGAAGGTCGGCGGTTTGAATCCCTGCGACGGGGTGAGCTCCCGTTGCTCGGTCCCAGCTCCTGCCCACCTAGCAGTTCAAAAGCACGTCAAAGTGCAAGTAGATAAATAGGAACCGCTCTGGCGGGAAGGTAAACGGCGTTTCCGTGCGCTGCTCTGGTTCGCCAGAAGCGGCTTTGTCATGCTGGCCACATGACCTGGAAGCTGTACGCCGGCTCTCGGCCAATAAAGCGAGATGAGCGCCGCAACCCCAGAGTCGGACACGACTGGACCTAATGGTCAGGGGTCCCTTTACCTTTACCTTATTACATGCAAACATTCATTCATATACTGTAAACTGCTCTGTGATATCCTATGCTACAGCTCTCAGGTCTGTTGAGGAGCCTGTGCAACACATCGCTCATTCATAATATGACCTTTTTTCTTTCTTTTGCACATTGGATAACTCGGGATAGAAATTAAAAAAGGAATAAGGAATGCAACACCTTTGCCCCACCTTATCAGCTGTTAATGGTCTGCTTGCTTCCACTGTGGTTCATGTGTGCATTCGCAAATAAAACATTTTTAAAGGTACTGTAAAACTCCAGTTGTCTCTCACCCAAAGAAAACTAAAACTTGCAATGCTGCTTCTCGACAGCATAATATAGACTATTTTCCTCTACACATCTCCTTCCTTTCACCCCCCCTTTTTTTTGCATAGTGTTTCACAAATACTTCTTATTTATTTGGCTGTCTTGCACTGAAGCCTCCAGGCAAAACAATGAGCTATGCAGGAAGTGGAGCAATAGTTATGAATCTAAAGAATCTGTTCAAATGGAATAAATATTCCTCCTGCAAACAGACACTGAATATTCAGTGTGTCATTTCATAGGATACTGACTTGGTCTTAATAGCTGAAAAACACATTACTTTCTAAATGCCTTTGCATCCTCTTGCAATCCAGGATCCGTATGCTATCAGTGGACATAATCAGATGGAAATAATAGCTTACCTTACAGTAAATCTTCCCTATTTTTGTCTGGAGGATTACTAATGGTACTTCTTATAGAGATTGCTTTCCTAGTGAGATAAATGTATATGGGCACCTCTTGAGTGTTTGCGGCACCTGCTTATCATCCTGAAATTATATACCATGGTGATCAGATAAAGCTGCTTCTTTAGATGTGCTGTATATGCTTTGAATTGATGCAGATGAAAGAGGTCAGGCTTTTAAAAAAGATAATTCACAAAATAGGTGGATTCCCCACTGCAATTAAGTGGTGCAACATTTGTCATTTCCCAAGCGGAGCTAAAAGTCACAGACAAGAGATGGCAGTAAGAAGGAGGCAGTGTCAGGTTGAAACCATATGAACAATTGAAAGGGAAAGTACCGGATTGGTTACATTATTATCAAATCAATGAAGCCTTTAAAATGGATAAAAAACTTGGCTTTCAGACTGAAAAGTCCAAGTTGGAAACGGAACTGTTAGAGCCTAAAATGAAAAATTTATCCAGAACTAGTTGAAGGTAGCCCGTTACAAAAACGGGCGCTAGAGGAGGAGGAGGAGGCAGCAGGAGGCGGCAGAGGCTGGCGGCTGACTGCAGCTGACAGGCGGCCCCGGCGGCGGCTTCGGGCGGGTAGGCGGCGGAGCGTGGCGGCGGCGGCCGGAGGAGGAGGAGGAGGAGGAGGCGGCTCCGTGCAAGGCGGCGGCGCTGCCCCAAGTGACAAGGCACGTGCGCCGCTGCTGCCTCCCGGACACGCCCCCCTCTCCGGCCGCTCCAATGCCTGCGTCCCTGTTGGGGGGGGAAGTAGAGCTCTCCAATCCATGCGTCCCTGTGGGACATGCGCACTTGCGCAGTTCCACTGACACACGGAACGCACGCATGGACACAGGCACTTTATTATATAGGATGTACAATTTACTGCTAGAGTGGCATACACAAGATGAATTGGTTAAGTCTGCAATGATAGATTGGGCCAAAGATGTTGGGCATAACATAATGATGGTGGACTGGGAGAGGTTGTGGAAGAAAGGAATTAAATTTACTGCATGCAATATGTTAAGAGAGAATATTATGAAAATGATTTACAGATGGTATTTGACCCCAGTCAAACTTGCTAAAATCTATCATTTGCAGGACAATAAATGTTGGAAATGTGAGAATGTGGAAGGAACATTTTATCATATCTGGTGGACCTGCCCAAGGATTAAGGCCTTCTGGGAAAAGATATATAATGAAATTAAAAAAGTGCTGAAAAACACGTTTACTAAAAAAAGCCAGAGGCCTTTCTACTTGGAATGGTCAACCAAGAAATTTCTAAGGAAGATCACACCTTTTTTATGTATGCCACAACAGCAGCGAGAATTTTGATTGCAAATACTGGAAGACACAGGATTTACCAACCATAGAAGAATGGCAGATGAAAATGATGGACTATATGGAACTCGCCGAACTGACAGGAAAACTCCGCGACCAGAGGGAGGAGACGGTGGAAAAAGATTGGAAGAAATTTAAAGTTTATATAAAGAACTATTGTAAGATTGAAAATTAGGGGAAAGTTGGAAGAAATGTTAGCCTACAGAGTAATATTATGATTAAGAAATGTAAAGATATGATTTATGGTTAAGGAAAGTATAAGATAAGAACATAAGTTAGATAAGGAAAAAACAAGGAAAGATGAGAGGAAATTACTAAAGATGATTGACATTGAAACGCAGCAGGGGAGACTGGAGGAAGTCACCCCAATATGATTAGGAAAGAGGAAGGGAAAAATATTGATGCTTGTTTTTGTTGTATTTGTATTTTGTGTTTTATATTGTGTTTTATGTTTGTTAAGTTTTGGTTAATGTTTGATATGAAAAACCCAATAAAAATTATTTCTAAAAAAAAAGACAAGAGATGGCAGTAGAGCTTCTGAAGTCTCCAACAAGCTGGAAGGATGCCCATCCAATTTTCAAGTGGTGGTAGAAAGGTGAAAGATGTCAAATGAAACCAAAACCTCAGATCTAACATCTTTGAGGTTTCATGTCAAATGGCATGTAACTCATTATTTTTGTTACATGCTGTGAATAGGCATCTCATTTCTAGATTGCCATTGGCACACAGGGTGCTGCAGGAAGACCCGGTGTGTGTTCCATCCTAGTTCCCCATAGTCGTCATGTTCTCAAGCCAATCTCTATCTCCAGCACAAAGTAATCCTTCCTTCCTTAAGCTTGCACCAACATTTGTGGCTTAAAATGCAGATAGATCATTCTTTCTCTTATAGAATCATAGAATCATAGAGTTGGAAGAGACCACAAGGGCCACCCAGTCCAACCCCCTGCCAAGCAGGAAACGCCATCAAAGCATTCCTGACAGGTGGCTGTCAAGCCTCTGCTTAAAGACCTCCAAAGAAGGAGACTCCACCACACTCCTTGGCAGCAAATTCCACTGTCGAACAGATCTTACTGTCAGGAAGTTCTTTCTAATGTTTAGGTGGAATCTTCTTTCTCGTAGTTTGAATCCATTGCTCCGTGTCCGCTTCTCTGGAGCAGCAGAAAACAACCTTTCTCCCTCCTCTATATGACATCCTTTTATATATTTGAACATGGCTATCATATCACCCCTTAACCTTCTCTTCTCCAGGCTAAACATACCCAGCTCCCTAAGCCGTTCCTCATAAGGCATCGTTTCCAGGCCTTTGACCATTTTGGTTGCCCTCCTCTGGACACGTTCCAGCTTGTCAGTATCCTTCTTGAACTGTGGTGCCCAGAACTGGACACAGTATTCCAGGTGAGGTCTGACCAGAGCGGAATACAGTTCCCTATTACTTCCCTTGATCTAGATGCTATACTCCTATTGATGCAGCCCAGAATTGCATTGGCTTTTTTTGGATTGAAGCTGGCTTAGGGCGGAAATATATCAAAACACAGCAGGATAGATACAGGATAGATACGGATAGTGGCCAACATCATACATACACTGCTTTCTAAATCAGCAGTGGGAGCCACTGACGCAGAGCGAATGGGAGCATGTACACAACTGAACTTAGCAGCAACTTTATCTACTAAGAGACAGAGCAACGGAGAGGCAAGAGACTGCACAAATGAACCCACGAGAAACTGTGCACTCAAAGTAAATCCAAGAAGTGAATGACAAAAAAGAGAGAGAGAAATTATGTACAATCCCTTTCAATTAACCCGGTTATGTGTTACATTCAAGGTAAAATCTTGGCATATGAGGAAATTAAGAGGAAGAAGAAGAAGAAGAAGAAGAAGAAGAAGAGGAAGAGGAAGAGGAAGAGTTTGGATTTGATATCCCGCTTTATCACTACCCTAAGGAGTCTCAAAGCGGCTAACATTCTCCTTTCCCTTCCTCCCCCACAACAAACACTCTGTGAGGTGAGTGGGGCTGAGAGACTTCAGAGAAGGGTGACTAGCCCAAGGTCACCCAGCAGCTGCATGTGGAGGAGCGGAGACGCAAACCCGGTTCACCAGATTACGAGACTACCGCTTTTAACCACTACACCACACTGGCTCTCTTGCATAAGGCCTCATTGAAGTGGACATTTTTGAATGAGCTTGCTCAAGTGGTGCTCCTTGTATTCCATTTGGTAAGCCAGCTTCCTTCCCGCTCCACAAAAGAAAAAGAGAGAGAGAGAGAGAGAGAGAGAGAGAGAGAGAGAGAGAACCCCACATTATAAAAAATGTCTTGCTATTACTGTAGCATATATAGTTACTGTACCTCTCTGTAATTTTCACTGACTCGGTCTAAGCTGAGAGAATATACCAGGTTCTTTCCTCCCACAAAGAGCCGATCTTGATACTCATCCAGAAGCATTACATGAAGGCCGAGGTATCCAGATGGACTGTGAAAGACTGATGTTCTGTTCAAATCCCAGAGCTCTGAAACACAACCAAAGTGTACATTGTAAGTGCTGAAAAGCCTTATGCTCATATTCCCTTGGGAAATTAGGAAAATGGTTCCGGGATAGTTAGATCTTCCCAAGCTTTTAACTTTGTGGAATACCTGGGGTTTCATTTTTGAATTCCCTTAACCTTAAAGGAAGGCTGGGAGGAGAGCTTTCCAATTCAATATTGCTTCTCAATACATCATACACTCACAGAATAAGGAGAGTCTTCCTTTTTCAAGAAAGATATCTTTAGAAAAAAGCAGAAAGGTCAGATTAAATCAATTGAAAGTCCTCTTTCATCCTTCTATTGCCAGAGCTATACAACTATATTGTCCTGACATAAATCGTCTAATGCCTAACAAGCTTATAGTGGGGTAGCTAGATTTTGCACACAATTATATGCTGACACTTACTACAGGACTAAGAATATAGGTTTGTAGATTATATATCCTAAATTAAATTCTTCTAAAAAAAACAAAAACCCTACTACCACCAAATATGCCATAATAAAAGTATTACAAGATTCTACAAGCCATGTGTATGTCTCCAAGAGGTGTAACCATTGCTGTGATATCTTGGGTGACTATTATTCAAAAATATGCATTCTAGTCTTACGGTTATGTCTTGAACCTGTCAACCCCATGTTGGCATGGATGAAAAAGCAAGGCCATTTCTTTTGCAGCCTTGGAAAATGATCAAAACAATTTCTACTTCAGAACCATTGTCATAAAGAGCTGCAAGTTCTTGTGAGCCATAGACATGTAGACTGCTTCTGCTGTTTGATATTGTTTTGATTGATGTATTTTATACGTTGTACTTTCATTTTATATTTATTTTGCATTAGCCTTTGGGCCAAAAGGTATATAAATATATGTGGTGGATAAAAATACACTATGGTACATCTACCACACCATCAGGCCTGATGTCTGATGGAGCAAAGGTTGGAACTTAGAAGCACACAATTTCAAATATAGAAAGAAAGATCTCAAGTGATGGGTGATGGTGTAGATAATTTCATTATATAGTTTGGTCACTAAAGGTAAAGGGACCCCTGACCATTAGGTCCAGTCGTGTCCGACTCTGGGTTGCGGCGCTCATCTTGCTTTATTGGCTGAGAGCCAGCGTACAGCTTCCAGGTCATGTGGCCAACATGACAAAGCCGCTTCTGATGAACCAGAGCAGCGCACGGAAACGCTGTTTACCTTCCCGCCAGAGCGGTACCTATTTATCTACTTGCACTTTGATGTGCCTTTGAACTGCTAGGTTGGCAGGAGCAGGGACCGAGCAACGGGAGCTCACCCCATCGCAGGGATTTGAACCGCCGACCTTCTGATCAGCAAGCCCTAGGCTCTGTGGTTTAACCCACAGCGCCACCTGGGTCCCTATTAGTTTGGCCACTAAGAGGTACTAAATTTTATCTATACCTGGGTTCTGTCATAGATGTCCTATTGCTGTTCTTAGTTAAGAGAAACCCTGTTCTTTTAAGCCTTCTGAGTCAATGACACTTGCCCCAGCTCTACCTAACATGAGATTGTTTTCCAGTTTACTCTTACCTCCCGAGCAGGCTTACACTTGTGCACTGGGGGCAGAAGGACATTAGCTGGAGGCGAGAAAAGCTTACAGGAGAAAGGAGACGCCTCATCAGCCTTATTTTTAAGGTATGAATGTTCTGGAAATACTCAAGAGTTGTTTAAGGATTTTAGTTTCCTTCTGAATATCTTGGGGGAAAGAACTAAGATCTCAGGTGAGAAACCTTCTAGAAGGAAGGTGGAAAGCTAGTTTCCACAGGACCCATTTTGAGGCTTACCCCCTGTTCAAAAATTCAAACCAGTTGGCTTTTGTATTTTGGCTAAAAGAAAAATACTAGATAAAATAAAAAGGAGAATTACTGGATTCCTGGGTTCAGGTTTGTGGCAAGTACTGTTGGGTGAGAGAGCCCCAGCAGAGACTTTTCAATCCTGTTCTCATGCGACCAGACACAATAGGCTGTGCATAAATATTTACAATATCCAGCATCCCTTGGTACATTTTTTACGGAATCTTAGTACATTTTGATGTTCATTTTTCAATAGCACCAATTCTTCTCAAGCAAAAAGGATGGCATGGCCAATGCTTTTCACTGAAAGTAAAATGATAAATGGACATAAATCTGACATCAGGAATCACAAGACAGAGAAACCAGTAGGAGAACACTTCAATCTCCCAGGACACTCTATACAAGATCTCAAAGTAGCTGTCTTATTGCAAAGGAATTTCAGAAATAGACTGGAAAGAGAAGTTGCTGAATTGGAACTCATTACCAAACTTAAAACCATGGAGAGACCTAGTCTGAATAAAGACATTGGATTCTTATCTTATTATACATGACAAAGCTATTTTTAACCTTCTCACCCCTTGCTTTTTCCAGTAAGACTAATTGCAGTCGTTAACAGTCGTCAACAGGTTTACCACAGCTATCAGCCTATCACCCACTCCCACCACCCCTCTGAGTAATACCCCTCCCACCCTGGTGACTTCTGTTTCAGTGTATCTGAAGAAGTGTGCATGCACACGAAAGCTCATACCAAGACCAAACTTAGTTGGTCTCTAAGGTGCTACTGGAAGGAATTTATTTATTTTTTATTTTGTTTTGACTATGGCAGACCAACATGGCTACCTACCTGTAACAGATTCTCAACTGAAACACATGAGGGGAAAACAATATTTTCCTCCCAGTTTGATTCGATGTGTATTTAAGCAGATACAGGTTAGTCTTAGTCTCAAGTAAGTGTGAAAACTGACAACATATTTCATTTTAATAATGAGCACTCACACTTTACATTGTGGGTGCCCTTTGCGGGATCGCGCGCGGTGCTACAGTTCCCAGGGAGCTTCCTGGCAAACAGGGGCTGGCTAGCCTCTCAGTGTTAATTTTTGGAGGTTCACGCCCAGCCTCAGTAATCAAGTTTCTTGCTGGGAGATGGGGCCATCCCCATTTATAAATAGGGGGTGGAGCCGACAATAGCCAGGCAGTCAGCTCTGTAGATTCACCCTCCCTACCCTCCCTTTGTTTAATGTTTCTTGTTTGCAGGTTAACTTTTTCTTCTTGTTTAGCGGGCGCTGCTAAGGTCTTTGACTGGTTGCTGTTGAAGGACAGCAAAGAAATTTTCCTGCATTGGCAAGTTTTGTCTTCCCGATAGCAATTCGTCACACCTTTGGCGGTTATGGCCTTGGGTGGAATCCTTTAGTCTTTTCTTCCTATATGGCAGGGGGGCCCCTGAAGTGGTGACTCACCCCCCTGCGGCAGCGATTCCAGGGTCCCCCTCTTAAAGGGGTTATATATATGGGTGTCACCAGTGTGGTGTAGTGGTTAAGAGCGGTAGACTCGTAATCTGGTGAACCGGGTTCACGTCTCCGCTCCTCCACATGCAGCTGCTGGGTGACCTTGGGCTATTCACACTTCTCTGAAGTCTCTCAGCCCCACTCACCTCACCGAGTGTTTGTTGTGGGGGAGGAAGGGAAAGGAGAATGTTAGCCGCTTTGAGACTCCTTCGGGTAGTGATAAAGCGGGATATCAAATCCAAACTCTTCTTCACTGGCCAGACACTGAAAGGTCATCAGTGAACTACCCTGCGTGCGGGGATATGGGCTGGGCTGCCTGCTACACTAACGTCTCGCAGAGCACCCCCATATCCCATTTACCCTGATGAGCCCCAGTTCCCCCCAGCTGGGGGGCTGGGAGGGATACATGCCCAAGGCCTAAGCCAAGGTCTTCCTATATTCAGAAGTTTAATAAAGTTGTGTCCTAATTTTAATTCCATATAACGTTGTCAGAGTCTTTATTCCTTCCTTATGATCCCTGGGGGCTGGTGCTGTCGCCGCCTGGTCACGCAATGGGAAGCTTTATAGAAAGGTGACTGAAGTTAGCACCAAAACGAATAAAAAAAAATTCCCTTAGGACAATGAATCATATGACCCCTGATAGTTTTTCAGTGGAAGGCACCTCAGTCATTATCTATTGTACACCTAGTTGATATTCCGGTCAGAGCTGTGAAGACATTTCTGACAGACAGACAGGTGAAAGATTTTACAGAGTATATCGTTTGCAGAAGCAGACCTACTTCACACATTCTCTAACCTCTTGTGAAATCCTCCTCAATCTCAAGTAATTATATGGAGCATCCTTCAAGAAAGATGTCTTCCAGATGCGGGCCACTGGTGAGTGGCATTTTGAACTCATCCATATGCAAGGCACCCCTTTCATGATTTCTTTATGGAGCAACGGTCTCCACATTACCATATGTCCCAAGCAATAATATCCCAAACTGTATAATGTAATAATCTACAAAGTTCATGTAACGTGAGCAGACCATCTAACGGGCACCTCGTGTCTTCAACTATCAATTTAGTAAAGGACTGTCAAATGGATTTCCTGCCATTCTTAAACCTGGGAATATTTGTCAGGATGTTGGCAGGCTTCCAAGACATTTAATTTGTCTACATTTCTTGGTACCTGCAGGAGAAGGGAATGCAAAAAATTCCTTTAAAAAAAAAAGATAGATGTAGTCAGGTGTGGAGAAAGACTTTGTTTAGAGGGGGAGTAAAATTAGATGGCGATCCAACGCTGTCTACACAGCATTGCTGCTCATGCCACCTGGTGGTGGAAGGGACAGTACAAGGTCTCTTTTTAGATTTTACCAGAAAGTGAATCATAGAATCATAGAGTTGGAAGAGACCACAAGGGCCATCCAGTCCAACCCCCTGCCAAGCAGGAAACACCATCAAAGCATTCCTGACAGGTGGCTGTCAAGCCTCTGCTTAAAGACCTCCAAAGAAGGAGACTCCACCACACTCCTTGGCAGCAAATCCCACTGTCGAACAGCTCTTACTGTCAGGAAGTTCTTCCTAATGTTTAGGTGGAATCTTCTTTCTTGTAGTTTGAATCCATTGCTCCGTGTCCTCTTCTCAGGAGCAGCAGAAAACAACCTTTCTCCCTCCTCTATATGACATCCTTTTATATATTTGAACATGGCTATCATATCACCCCTTAACCTTCTCTTATCCAGGCTAAACATACCCAGCTCCCTAAGCCGTTCCTCATAAGGCATCGTTTCCAGGCCTTTGACCATTTTGGTTGCCCTCCTCTGGACACGTTCCAGCTTGTCAGTATCCTTCTTGAACTGTGGTGCCCAGGACTGGACACAGTATTCCAGGTGAGGTCTGACCAGAGAGGAATACAGTGGTACTATTACTTCCCTTGATCTAGTGGAAATGGACCAGATACCTCAAGCAATCTCGTCTGCGGGCATGCAGAATTGTTCAAAGTTGTGCTTTATTTTAAGGCATTCCCATGCCATATATTGGAGGTGCAAAAGCGAATTGTAATTCATAAAGACAAGTCAACGTCTGAAATAAAATAGAGCGATTATTGTTCTTAGAGCAGGTTAAGTGTTTCATGAAGTTCAGAAATTTATACTCACACTTTAAAAAAGAAAAGATTGGACACTTTTTTTTTTTTTTTACTGGAGCCATCCTGAAGACAAGCAAGACAGAGTGGTTTACATTTCCCCTTCTTAGTTGGATCTGGTTGCTATTACTGCACAGAATCCAAAAGGCTGTAAAAACACGAGACACATCTACACTGTAAAATTGGTTACAGCCTGTCTAGATTTTTAAGGGGCTCTGTATGACTGAAATTATTTTCCTAATTTTTCCTCTGTCATCTCCTATAAGAACTTGGTTTATGCTCCTTTGTGAACACATATCAAATTCAGCTAGTGTCATTGAAACTGATCTGTTTTTAGATCTTAACAATGGAAATATAAAACATAACAAACCTGCCAAGATCTATGGCAGGAGTCTTCGTATAATCCTACTGAAACCAAAGTTCATGATCACAAAGAATTATGGTGTTTGCTTCCCCTCCCAGGTTTCCACTGGGAGATTGGAGTTTCCATGAAAGGGCTGGGGCAGAAACTCTACATATGAACATTAAGCAACTTGTATAGCTTCAGATTTTACAATTGAGCCTTAGGAACAGGTTCCTCTCCAAACAAATAAATGAGCACCCTTTCAAATAAACTAATTCAATAACAAACTGGTAATTATAATCTAATAAAATCCCTAATCTAATATTCAAACAAACAAGTTCTCTAGTATCCTTTTTCAATCGTCCTTCAGTTTTTTGGTTTTTTTTTTTTGGAAGAGAACAGCATTAAAATGTTAACCATTTTATTGGCGGTCTCTTCCCAAAAAACAAACTTGAAAGAGACATTTTTTAAAAAATGGGAGTGAGGGTGGGCATAAAGTTTACTGTTTGGGAGGGTTCTTTTGCATTTCATTCATTTGTTTATTACGGTTATAAACCAGCTCTCATACACACACACACACAGTATATATATATATATATATATATATATATATATATATATATATATATATATATATATATATATATATATCAGAGGCTTACAACTCATAATCTCCACACAGATGAATGGTTGAAGATTTTAAGACTAGATAATAGAGATTCCTATTGTTCTGCCAAATCAAAATTCCTATTGACATGAATATGTGACAGACAATCTCACTCTCAGCAATGTACTCGATTTCAACGGCACAGCTGGGTCAGATTTGTGGGGCTGAGACTGTATCACACTAATAAGTCAGAAAAGCAAATTTCTAAGAATTGTCTAAAATGGAACAGATGATGTTCCCTTACGCCAAGTCAGACAGTTGACCCACTCAGTTCCGGTATTATTTCATCTAACTGGGAGTAGTTCGTCAGGGTCTCAGGCTGAGGAACCGTCCAGCCCTGCTATCTAAGATCCTTTAAATTGAGGTGGAAAGTGAGCCTGAGACCTTCCTCATTGCAAAGCCACATGCTGTGCCACCGAGTTATAGCCTCTCCACCGAGGGATCAGAACATTATGGACAAGGCGGTATGACATACCTATAAAAGCACCCAGCAACACTGCCATACTAATCTACTTCTTTCTGGACTATCTGAACATCATGGTCAACTCAAGGAGGATGCCTTCCTTGGTGGCTGCTCCACAGTGACCCGCCTTCGTAGAATATCTCTACAGAAAAGTTCAATGCCAAGAGCTTTTAGCTCCATCACAGTTCTGGGCCATATGTATCAGCTAATCACATGAACTGACTCCAATGAAAACGTTGAAGTAATGTCAGAGAAATGAATTCATACAAGCAAGCCACCATTTGTCTAGTCATGAACATGCAGACAGAGCGGGTTCTCCTTCATGGAGAGCACATGTTGCGGTGGGGACCAACAAGTCACCCCTCTGTTGCTGGGCAGGATAGTATAGATGGCCACTGCTGTGATTGGGTCTTGGGTGTCGTTGGGGAGATTTTCATGTTGCAATTTGTTGATGGACAGCCCAGTGACTATATATTGTTTGAACAAAATAAAAAAATTCCTTCCAGTAGCACCTTAGAGACCAACTAAGTTTGTTCTTGGTATGAGCTTTCGTGTGCATGCACACTTCTTCAGATACCGTATCTGAAGAAGTGTGCATGCACACGAAAGCTCATACCAAGAACAAACTTAGTTGGTCTCTAAGGTGCTACTGGAAGGGTATCTGAAGAAGTGTGCATGCACACGAAAGCTCATACCAAGAACAAACTTAGTTGGTCTCTAAGGTGCTACTGGAAGGGTATCTGAAGAAGTGTGCATGCACACGAAAGCTCATACCAAGAACAAACTTAGTTGGTCTCTAAGGTGCTACTGGAAGGAATTTTTTTATTTTGTTTTGACTATGACAGACCAACACGGCTATCTACCTGTATATATTGTTTGGTTTGTAACGTGTTATTCCTCTTTGCTGAGTGCGTCGGATCACCCGCCCTCCCTTCCCTATTTTTAGGCCTCTGCGTTGACCTTGCTATGCCTGTCATGGGGTCGTCTGCTTTTGGGGCAGGGGCCTGGTAGGAATTTTTTCCATTTGGCTGATTGGCTGGTGCCATCTGGTTTTCGCCTACTGCGTAGCAATTAGTCACAACTTGTAAGGTTGGCGGTTAGGCATTGGTTATATTATTAAATTGGTTGGTGGAGGGGTCAGGGTTGGCTGTGGCTGCCCCTCCAATGCTGCTGCTGTGCAGGGAATTCCATTAAAGGAATCCAGGGGCTGGCCATGCTTTTGTCCGTATCCCCCAGTCGGGGGCCAGGGCCACGCAAGATCCCCTGGAAGCATTTGGGGAGAGGTGAGGGTCAGACCCCCGGCTCCTATTCTCTCCCCAAAGTGTTTTCCCTTTACTGACAAATGTCAGTTCTGTCCCCAGCGGGACAGATAGTCTGAACCAATGCCTAAGCAGCCACTCACATATTTTGTATTTTAATAAAGTTGTGGCCAAAATCATGCCAAAAACCTTAAACTTAAATTTCTGTCTGAAGTGTGAGTTATTTGAGGGGTGTTTGGGGGACCTCGACATGCAACAGCGTATTCTGTTTTCTTGACATTTCCTTACGTGGTATTTTACACAACATAAAAGTCTCTTCTGGAAATCTAGTGGAATCTACTAGAAGCTTAGTGATCATTTCCGTGTTAATTGCTTCCAGAAAATAAAATAAAATGCAACCCTGTTAACCAAGAACTTTAATTTAAAACCCAAAACCTGGTCCAGAACTGTGATGTAACTGACACGGCACACCAATGTTTGCTTGCATTGTCATGGTTTACTGTTCTAGTTGTATGTTAAAAACATTTATAATGAAGAAACCTTTTTGGGGTGAAAAGGATTATATTTTTCTCTGATCAACCACTTATTCTTCAAATGCTTTATAATAATAATAATAATAATAATAATAATAATAATAATAATAATTTATTGTTTATACCCCGCCCATCTGGCTGGGTTTCCCCAGCCACTCTGGGCGGCTTCCAACAGAACATTAAAATACAATAATCTATTCAACATTAAAAGCCTCCCTAAACAGGGCTGCCTTCAGATGTCTTCTAAAGGTCTGGTAGTTGTTGTTCTCTTTGACATCTGAAGGGAGGGCGTTCCACAGGGCGGGTGCCACTACCGAGAAGGCCCTCTGCCTGGTTCCCTGTAACTTGGCTTCTCGTAGTGAGGGAACCGCCAGAAGGCCCTCGGTGCTGGACCTCAGTGTCTGGGCTGAACGATGGGGGTGGAGACGCTCCTTCAGGTATACAGGACCGAGGCTGTTTAGGGCTTTAAAGGTCAGCACCAACACTTTGAATTGTGCTCGGAAACGTACTGGGAGCCAATGTAGTTCTCTCAGGACCGGTGTTATGTGATCCCAGCGGCCACTCCCAGTCACCAGTTTAGCTGCCGCATTCTGGATTAATTGCAGTTTCCGGGTCACCTTCAAAGGTAGCCCCACATAGAGCGCATTGCAGTAGTCCAAGCGGGAGATAACTAGAGCATGCACCACTCTGGCGAGACAGTCTGCGGGCAGGTAGGGTCTCAGCCTGCGTACCACATGGAGCTGGTAGACTGCTGCCCTGGATACAGAATTAACCTGCATCTGCATGGACAGCTGTGAGTCCAGAATGACTCCCAGGCTGCACACCTGGTCCTTCAGGGGCACAGCTACCCCATTCAGGACCAGGGAGTCCTCCACACCTGCCCGCCTCCTGTCCACCAAAAACATTGACTTTCACCAGAGTCAATGCCTCTCATTAGTCCTTGAGTTCTTGGTGATTTATTAATACACACTGAGTAAACTATTTTGAACATCATCAAAACCTCCCCGAGTCTCGAATGGGATTTTTTTTGGGGGGGGGGAATTTGGGGAAATGAGTGAATGCTTCAGTAACCTTTAGACCAGGCATAGGCAAACTTGGCCCTCCCGCTGTTTTGGGACTACAATTCCCATCATCCCTGACCACTGGGCCTGTTAGCTAGGGATGATGGGAGTTGTAGTCCCAAAACATCTGGAGGGCCCAGTTTGCCTATGTCTGCTTTAGACCCCAAAACTTGAAGGTCACCAAACATGGTACTTCGGGGAAACTTAGGTACTGCTTTGCAAACTAGCACAAACAACATACAGTATCGTGGTGGTGCTGATAAGCCAAACACAACAACAAGAATCACCACACTCTGGCTGACACTCAAGTAACAATTGCATAAAAACTATAATGAGGAACTGATAATATTACGATGAAACCAAATACAACCATGTAAATATCGCATGTATAACAAAAATCAACATAGTAGAACCATTCAGCAATAGATGTAATGAACAAAACAAAAAGTTCCTACAAGGTCGGTGGTAGATGGACCGCAGCAGATAAATACAAAAATATCAGTAGTAGGATACGATGATAGGTGAAGTCATAATCCAGTAATGTCACCATCAGTCCAAACTCAACAGTAAGGCAACTGAGAGGAAAAGGCAATGAATAAACGAAGGAAAAGAGAAAACCTGTCCTCCGGATATTGTCCAGGTTTCGCACTTAATGCTTCATCAGTTCTTCATGATACACTTGGTTAACAAAACATGCAGATATCACAGGCACAGCTTGCAAACTAGCACACCTATCTCATTGCCCCCTGCTCAACATGTAGATTGTAAAATGAATAGACATTACAAACACAATGCAAGTCTCCAATACTTCAGTGCGAGTCTCCAATATTTTTCCTGTCAAAAGGTCACGGAAACATTTAAGCAGTCCGGAAAGTGGAACAATACAATGCTCTTTCTATCTGGCAGCAGTGTGGTTAAGAATATTTTATAATGCACATCCAATTAAAATCATTTTAATAGTTGAAATCGTGGGTCATTATGTTTTAGAAAGCACACGTGGTTCAAATAAAGCAACGTATTTCTTCTGATCAGCCACAGACAGACAGGTCCTTGGGGACACTGGTTTATTAAGGTGTTCTTCCTACAGTGTTTTGACAGAAAAGGTATCTGCTGCCTTCATTTAAAATGAAGATGCCGAATTTGAAGAGGTGGGGGCAGGGAGGGTTGGTCTTCGGAATGATGTTTAAATTGAATTTCCTTTGAAATAATGGATAGAAGCAATCTATCCCTGGAGAGTTACACTGGGCGTTCAATCCACAGGCTAGCATGGCATGTGACTGGCAGCTCATGTAAACCTATCTTGATCCCAAAACATCTAAAGGAATAACAGCACAAAAGCAGCATTGTACTGGCAAGGTAAGGGAGGGGGCAGAGAAAGTAATGGAACAGCGACAAAAAAGGACATTTCCCCTCCCATAGAAACCCATAGATTTCAAGTTGCACCATTAAAACTGGGGATGGGGGAAAATTTATGGCATATCTGTTGAAGAATGCAAAGTGACAAATTGAGTCCAGAATCGGAAAATATAAACAGTTAATAAATGATGTGTAAAAAGAAAGTTCTCCTCACTACTAGGATCAATCTATCCCACGTGGAGCAGCAGGATCTTGACTGATACAGGGGCAGTGTCTTTCAGTTGGAGTTAACAACTGGAAAGGCGCCATTCATTCCAATGTGCAGGGATTTACTGATTTGCACGGGATAAGGCCACATGTTTCCTATCTCGTGCAGCCTGCAAAACGTGACAGCCGATACAAATTGCTGCATTGTTATGTACTGTCCCAATAAGCGCCGTCTTTGCACGTTCAGACCTTCTGCAGAGTATCAGCAGGAATTCTCGATGCACACAAGCACACCATCCTTAGCAAAATGCGGCTAAATCAGATTGTTTACTTCATATGAATTTTCACAAGTCTGATTTATTAGCGCTCTATTTGCACAACCCCCCTTGGAGTCCTAATTCATTGTGATGCACTTCCAAAGGAATTTGGGCTCCACAGTGACTGCTGTGCCCATAGAAGCATAGCTGTCAACTTTTGGATTTGAAAATAAGGGATTCCCCCCCCCAACTTTCAGATTTGAAAATAAGGGATGCCGCCAGGGCGCTGCAATGGCACCAAGTAGCCTCTCCACCCTGCGCTCCATAGGCTGCGCGCGAACGGGTGAGCGAAAGAGCGAGCGCGTAGACGGCAGGCAGGCTGTCTGTCTGGTTGGGCGTGAGGGTCTGGCTGCACAAGGCATGCAAGCTCCGCCCCCAGTCGGTCTCAGACTCCTTATTGGCAGCCGAGCAACGCAGCTGAGGAGCCTCCCTGGCCGGCAGGGAGGGAGAGGAGCTGCTTCCTTGGAAATCTGGGAAATTTAAGGGATATCAACAATCGGGGATAGCAGTGGGAAACGGCATTGGAATAAGGGAGTTTCCCGCAAAAAAAGGGAGGGTTGGCAGCTATGCATAGAAGAAAACTGATGAATATTACCAATCAGCTTCAGCTTACTGAGAATATTAGCTTTTTGTTCCGTTCTGTCCCCCCCCCCTTTAAAGCAAGTTTCTAGCCATAATGGGTGGGGGGGGGGTAAACTTGAAAGTTTGTGAGAAGTGGCTGCGGAAATCTCAAAAGCTAAAGAAGAGGCTGAACCAGTTTTCCAGTGGTTTGCGATTATTCTTTGGCATCCTTGCCCTTCTCATGTTCAGCACAATGACAGTAGGGGAAGCATACAAGTTTTTATAATTTATACAGGCTGTATAATTTGGCTTCTCTTGACAGAAAAACTGGATTGACCAAGTGCAATATTCTATTTTAACAGTGAGCACACACAGCCCATTAAGTGGGTATATAATGTTTCATAATATGTTCAGTACATCTGAGATTTTACCACCAGCAAAATTGCCATAATCCACATTGCGGATGCTGAGAGTGGCTTACCTAAGAATCCCCTGTGAGTTCATACCAGAGGCAAGATTTGACCTTGATCCATATGTTCTCTGTGCTGAACCGCCCCCATTTATTTGATTTATCAAAAGTAAGACATAGGCACTCACACACATGCATCATTCCGCTGAAAGCTTTTACATAGCTCTTTGGAAGCTGAAGGCACTGTCTTTGGATATACGCTGGTTATGAATACCCCCTTCCTGGGCAAGGTTCTTGAGGGGGTGGCTGCCAACCAGATCCAGGCAGTTTGGCTGAGGCTGTTTTGGGGGATCCATTTTATTCAGGGGTTTGACTCAGTTTGGGCACCTCTGAAACCACCTTGGCCAACCTGTGCTTGTCAGGAGAGAGAAGGGGGAGTTTGACCCTGTTGATCTTCCTTGGTCTCTTGGCAGCTTACAGTATCATCAACCAGGATAGCCTTCTGCAGAAGTTGGGGAGCAAGCCCCACTTTGAGTCAGGCTCAGACTGAAGGGCATTGGCCCCATCTCAAAACAAAATCACCTTCTTTCATTTCAAGTTCTGCACATCTTGAATACCTACCGTGTGTGTGTGTGTGTGTGTGTGTGTGTAGATTTTCAAAGGCTCCAGTGTTTAAAGTCTGGGAGTCATTGCTTTTCTGTGAGATTTAGATTTCTTCCTTCTCAGCTTTAATAATAGAATTGTTAAGCATGACTCACTTTTTTTGAACCACTTGCATAGCTGAATAGTCTCGCCCATAAGATCACATTATAATTTAACTTAAGTAAGGACTGGAGGAAACATACTTTGAAATTATGGCTCTGAATAAACGTCTGCAGCAACGTGTGGGGCCTTCTGCAATAAGTACACTCACGCCAAAAACAAAATTTAGTGATAGATTGTAGTATTGTAAGGATTGAGGTCCTGATTAAACAATCTAAAACAATGAGTACAGGATCAGGCCCAACTGGAAATGGCTTTCTTTAGTGTGCAGTTTGAAGCCATCTACCGTGAAGCCGTATGCAGATACACTTGAATGGTCCCCACAAAATTTCCTACAGCAAATTAAAGAGTAGTTGCTTCATATGCAACTTGTGACCCCTCCAGCCATTCACTGTGGTCTGCCGAGTGTTAAGACAGCTCCTTGTTTTTGCACCAAGCAGCTCCTTGTTTTTGCCCCTACCACCTTCTCCAGAGGCAATGTGTCCTCAACGTCAGAAAGCTTGCCAACCCCTGCCCTGGAGAGCTGCTGCTTGTCAGATTACCGTATATTGTGCTGGAAGATAAACTATAATTCGCGGGTTGCACGTTTTTAGGATACGAATGCGCTGAACCTGGAAGTACCGGAATGGGTGACTTCCGGGTTTCGGCACTCGCGCATGCGCAGAAGTGCCAAATCGCGCTTTGTGCATGCGCAGAAATGCCAAATTGCATCATGCACGTGCGCAGACGCAGCGGCACAGGTTGTAAACACTGCGGGTTGCGAATGCGCCTCCTGCACAGATCGCATTCGCAACCCAAGCGTCCACTGTACAAGGCAGCTTCCTGTGCCTTTCTGGACCACAAGTTGAGGAGGCTGCTATGGGAACAATGGTCCTGTAGGAAAACTTGAGCTCCTGGCAGTCTGCCCAGAGGATGACCATCTTCTAGAATGGGCCTTGTCTGCAGTGGTGGAATGGTCTCCCCAGGGAGGCTTGCCTGGCGCCTTCACTACATATCTTTAGGCACCAGGTTAGGATCTAGGAGTCTTGGTAGACCACAAACTTGACATGAGTCCACAGTGTGATGCAGCAGCTAAAAAAGCCAATGCAATTCTGGGCAGCATCAATAGGAATATAGCATCTAGATCAAGGGAAGTAATAGTACCACTGTATTCCGCTCTGGTCAGACCTCACCTGGAATACTGTGTCCAGTTCTGGGCACCACAGTTCAAGAAGGATACTGACAAGCTGGAACGTGTCCAGAGGAGGGCAACCCAAATGGTCAAAGGCCTGGAAACAATGCCTTATGAGGAACGGCTTAGGGAGCTGGGTATGTTTAGCCTGGAGAAGAGAAGGTTAAAGGGTGATATGATAGCCATGTTCAAATATATAAAAGGATGTCATATAGAGGAGGGAGAAAGGTTGTTTTCTGCTGCTCCAGAGAAGCGGACACGGAGCAATGGATTCAAACTACAAGAAAGAAGATTCCACCTAAACATTAGGAAGAACTTCCTGACAGTAAGAGCTGTTCAACAGTGGAATTTGCTGCCAAGGAGTGTGGTGGAGTCTCCTTCTTTGGAGGTCTTTAAGCAGAGGCTTGACAGCCACCTGTCAGGAATGCTTTGATGGTGTTTCCTGCTTGGCAGGGGGTTGGACTGGATGGCCCTTGTGGTCACTTCCATCTCTATGATTCTATGATTCTAGGTGAAAACTTTCTCCTTTGGCCTTTAGCTAACTGTGGCCTTTTAGAAGCGGGTGGGATGTTTTTTTAATGTATTTCTCTTTCCTCTTGGTTTTAATGTATCTCTGTGGGGTTTATTGTCTGGTTAGTTGGTTGGTTGGTTGGTTGGTTGGTTGGTTGGTTGGTTGGTTGGATGTAAGATTCTTTGGGATGTCCTGGGCAAGATAAAGCCAATAGCAAATTTAATTAACAACAACAACAACAACAACAACAACAACAACAACATTATTGCTGGTCTACATGGAGCCCAAATTCTATAGTCACAGTTCAACAGATTTCACAAGGGAGACCCAATAACCACACAACCCAATGAGACTGTTTGCTCTTATACAGGCATCCCCAAACTGCAGCCCTCCAGATGTTTTGGCCTACAACTCCCATGATCCCTAGCTAACAGGACCGGTGGTCAGGGATGATGGGAATTGTAGTCCAAAACATCTGGAGGGCCAAGTTTGGGGATGCCTGTTCTTGTATTTATATACTGTCTTCTTGCAACGCATCAGGTGGTGTACAGCAACATGAAAAACAATTAAAAGCAGTACAGAACACTAATTAAATTACTGACTACTCCAGAAAGTTTTATACCACTGCATAGGCCTGTCAGCATATCTAATAGGTGTGTTTGTGAGGATACATTCCATGCACTGCCTTGATGTGGATAAAAGTATGATAAATGAAATGATACATTCACTGTTGTCTCTGTAGTTGCCATAAGCAATTGCAATGCATTACAGATGCTAACCTTTCAGAAACTAGGGTGGAACCTATACCCCTGTGAAAATGCTTTTTAAAAAACATTTTGAAAATAAATTGAATTTTGCATAGCTCACTGTCTCCATCTAGTGTCACATTTGTATATTGTAGTTTACAACACATTTAAAACGTTTTATTTGCAGGTGTGTAGCCGAGTCCTAGGTATGGAAAAAACCTGGTAGAACATATGTGTCCAGACTTTATGTACTTGGAGCCAACAATCTCTAATTATAGACTTAGCATTGCCCAAGCTCACGGCTCCTTAAGAAAACAAACACGGGATGTTTTAGCTTCCATCATTGGGTTATAGCTGGAAGTTGTTTGAGGCTGGCTTCCTTTGTGTTTCCTATCAGAGCTTAGATCTATTAAGTACTTCATGCATCCGTTCATCTACTTCACACATAGCAACGTGCACAAAGCAGACAGCTCTGCTTTTCTGTGGACAGAAGCTTTGCAATAGAAGCACATTAATTAATATGGAGCACATTTAGTTAGCAGGAACAAGTGAACGTTTGTAGTACACTTGACAGGTAGACCACCTGGACTGAGGCTCTTGCTGTCTTCCTTCCTGCTGTGCGTGCCAAAAATATCACTTTCCTTTCCTTTGGACCACTCCAGCGAGGCTGGGGTGTCTGCGTCTTTTTGTCAGGGCAGCCCTAGACCTCCAGACACACTGCTTGCAACCCGGGGAGGTCACTTCAGCAGTGGCGGAGCTTCATGCTCCGGCACTGGGGGGTAGAGAGCAGGCGGGGGCATAGCTGCCAACTTTCAGCCCCGCCCATAGCTGCCAACCCTCCCTTTTTTTTGCAGGAAACTCCCTTATTCCAATGCCGTTCCCCGCTGCTATCCCGGATTGTTGATATCCCTTAAATTTCCCGGATTTCAAATGAAGCAGCTCCTCTCCCTCCCTGCCGGCCAGGGAGGCTCCTCAGCTGCGTTGCTTGGCTGCCAATAAGGAGTCTGAGACCGACTGGGGGCGGAACTTGCATGCCTTGTGCATCCAGACCCTCACGCCCAACCAGACAGCCAGCCTGCCTGCTGTCTATGCGCTCGCTCTTTCGCTCATCCGTTCGCGCGCAGCCTCTGGAGCGCAGGGTGGCGAGCGCCCTTGCGGCCTCCCTTATTTTCAAATCCGAAAGTTCGGGAAAATCCCTTATTTTCAAATCCGAAAGTTGACAGCTATGGTTCTGAAGCATCTGCTTGTTTGGATGTCATTGCAGGAGCAGAGTTTTAATGCTAGCACTTCCCGGGGTGGGGGTGGGCGTGGGCGTGGCAATTAGAATTTCCATTAAAGGGTGTGTTTTGCTAAATATAAAGACTCACAAAACATTTTCAGTCTATACTGTAATGGGCATGGGGCAGGCAGTTCGCTTCTGGCACCAATTGGTTGCATTAGCATGACTTGAAGCCCCAGGAGAAGAAAGTGGTCGGAATGTTTATAGTCCAGATTCTGAGAGGGGATGTAAATTGTCATGCCAGGCCAAACCGGCTGACATTCCCCTGCTATAGCACAGTTAAAGGTGCAATAACTTTGTCCTCTTCTTCCCCTCCCACACCCACCCACCCACCCACCCACCCACACTTGGTTAAAACAATTTAAACTGGATAGAGTAGTGAGAATAAAGTAAATATTTAAATAAAGGAGATTTCTTGCATGTCTTTAATGGAATTCACTTAGAACCCGGTATTTCAAGAGGCATAAGCAGCATAGTATATACAGAAAGCACCAGTACGCACATAAATGTCTATCACTGAAATGTTTCCCAGTATAGAATGTGGAGAATTTGAAAAGAAGGAGACAGGCATGAGGATAATCTGGCTATTCTTAACAGAGAAGGTCTTCTTCAAAATTTGTTTCAAATAACAGTGCAGGCCTATACTTATCAGCAGGGGTGGATGCAGCTGCCAGTTCTGGTTCTCTTGCTTTCTTGTTTTTTTCCAATCTTAAATTCAGTTCTCTACATTTTACAGCAATTCATTATTATTATTTTAAGTCATCATGAAAATTCCTCAATATTTTAGTATGAATTTCTCCTAATAAACTCATGTCTACAGTGGTACCTTGGTTCTCAAACTTAATCCGTCCCAGAAGTCTGTTCCCAAAACAAAGCGTTCCAAAACCAAGGCGCGCTTTCCCATAGAAAGTAATGCAAAATGGATTAATCCGTTCCAGACTTTTAAAAACAACCCTTAAAACAGCAATTTAACATGAATTTTGTTATCCGATGGGACCATTGATCCATAAAATGAAAGCAAGAAACTATGTACTGCAGTCACACAATCAATCAATCAGTAGCTGAACTTGGTTCCACACAGTCACAAAAACAAAATGAAAAGAGCTGCAAAAACTCAAAATAAATAGCAAAAACTGACAGACCTCAGCATAACACTCAAAACGGAAGCGTAACACTCTTATGGAGCAAGTTCAGCTTCCGAAAACCGTTCGCAAAGGAACATTTACTTCCGGGTTTGAGTACCAAGGGTTAAGAACTTAATTCGTTCTGGAGGTCTGTTCTTAACCTGAAACTGTTCTTAACCTGAGGTACCACTTTAACCAATGGGGCCTCCCGCTGCCGCCGCGCCTCCGTCGTGCGATTTCTGTTCTCATCCTGAAGCAAAGTTCTTAACACTATTTCTGGGTTAGCGGAGTCTGTAATCTGAAGCGTCTGTAACCTGAAGCGTCTGTAACCCGAGGTATCACTGTATATGCATTTTTGACAAATGTACACATTGTTGCAATGTGTTTCCCCATATGCACCGCTTAATGTGGTTTTCACTAATACCTTCATTTTTATGCATATTTTCCTCTAATGACCGTTCCCCACATCAAAAAGGGGTGCGCATTTTGCGTGGTTGTGAGCAGCCCTCTGGGATCACGTGCAGCTCCTGGCAGTTGGTGACTGGCACCGCCTTCCCAGGTTGGATACCTGTGGTCTCCACCTATGCCAGCAGCCGCCCAATCCTGGCTGGGGAGGTGTTGCCAGGGGGATTGGCCAGGTAGAAGGAGGGAACATACCTGGCAGGAGTCAGGCATTACCTGGGAAGCGGCCGTTGGATCCAAAGCTTCCCCACCCTCCACCCCCTCAATTAATGCTTGTATGCAGATTAATCTTTTATTTTCCACAGCCACACAGGCACGCAGGCGCTGCTATGACAAGGTCGCTGTTAAAGGGCCGGAAAGGACTTTCCCTGAATTGGCAGGTTTCACCTTTCCCGTAGCAATTCGTCACAACTTTGGCGGTTGCAGGCCTTGGGCGGAATCCTTTAGTCATCTACCTAAAATGGGGGGGGCATGGGGCGGTGACCCCCACCCCCATTGCGGCGGCGATACCAGGGTTCCCGTTAAAGGGGTCTTAGGGGGAGACATTGACCATACGTCCAGAGGTCGTCATTGCCCTCCCCCTCCAGCGGCGGTGAACAGGGGGGCGGGCTATCTGCTTGAACATATGTTCTCCAGAGCTAGCCCACTCCCCACACATGCTGGATAACCCTGAAAATTACCCAGAACCCCGGCTGGGGGGCTGGGAAGGATAAACGCCCAATGCCTGAGCCAAGGTCTCCCTACATCTGAATATTAATAAAGTTGTGGCCAATTTAATCCCATAGAACGTTGCCATGTGTCGTTATTTCCCTCAGGAGCTGCCTGGGGTTCGGGGGGACTCCGCCTAGCCACGCAATGTATTCTTTTCGCACAAACGTTGGTTGGAGAACTGCATACCTGTATAAAAATTCAGATAAGCGCAAATTTCAAATGATAGCTATGCTCCGCAGCTTATATTGCTTTGTATAGTGCAGATTTCACTTTAAATGCTTCCTGAGTTGGATTTCTCTTCCATCCCTGCTCCCTGGTAAGCGTGTGTGGGACTTCGCAGGCTCACTGTTAAAACCGTGTTTATGGAAGACAATCTTACTCAGCTACAGAAGAACACATATACCGGTATGACAGCAAGTGTGGGGCAGGTGTCCAGGACTTACCCGAAATGGCATCAAATGCCAACCGGGGAGACCTGGCAGTTCTCTTGAGATAAGCACAGTGGCTGCTAATTTGGGAGAATTTCCCTAAAGGGCCTTTTTTTCTGGTGAGGGGAAAAATACTACTCATTTCTAACATATATATTTTTAAAAAAGAAAAGAAACATGTTTCCTTACTTTAG
The DNA here is from genome assembly GCA_034642065.1 of Darevskia nairensis. NCBI lineage: Eukaryota > Metazoa > Chordata > Lepidosauria > Squamata > Lacertidae > Darevskia > Darevskia nairensis. The sequence continues at coordinate 2,293,649 of JAWWNI010000012.1, forward strand.
AAAAGGTAAAGGGACCCCTGACCATCAGGTGCAGTCGTGTCCGACTCTGGGGTTGCGTGCTCATCTCGCTCTATAGGCCGAGGGAGCCGGCGTTTGTCCGAAGACAGCCTCCGGGTCATGTGGCCAGCATGACAAAGCTGTTTCTGGCGAACCAGAGCAGCGCACGGAAACGCCGTTTACCTTCCCGCTGGAGCGGTCCCTATTTATCTACTTGCACTTTAACGTGCTTTCGAACTGCTAGGTGGGCAGGAGCTGGGACCAAGCAACGGGAGCTCACCCCGTCGCAGGGATTCGAACCGCTGACCTTCTGATCAGCAAGCCTGTGGTTTAACCCACAGCGCCACCCCATTAAATTTAATTGTGACCATGTGAAAAATATGTGGGCACAGAGAATATCAAGCAAATTAGAGAACTGAAAAAGAAGAAAGAAAATTTTGTGTGGTTGCAAAGTTGATCACAATTTGCTATCGAATGTGAAAAAACGGCGATAGGCATTCCTGACCCTGTCGCTTGCAACGCACGTACTTAACCCTTTACCCACCCACTTATTCTGTGCTTGAAATTCCCTCTTCCTGAAACCGCCATGGAAAATATAAATAAGAAGGCCTCCAGGATTTAAACATAACATTCAGTTTGCCCCAAGGCTTATGACTAATACCCGTGTTTCCCCTATTTTAAGACACCATCTTATATTTCCCCCCCCTCAAAAAAACACAGTATGTCTTATTTTCAGGGGATGTCTTATTTTTCTTACGTCAGGAGCAGCGCGCCTCTCGCTCACTGGCTCCCTGCGCGCGAGGAGCAGGCGGGCCAAGACTCGGGCGAGAGGCGTCTGTTTGTGCGTGCCTCTCGCTGGCTCCCTGCAGGGCGGGACTCTTGACTGAAAGAAAAGGGCGGCCAACAGCCAACGCCAAGCACCGTGAGAGGGAGTCTGAGGGAAGGGAGGTGTGTGCGTCGCTGGCGTTGACTTCCAGCCCTCTCTCCCCGGCCCTGGGATGTTCCGAGGGGAGGGAGTGGCGGTTGGCGAGGGAGGGAGCTCCTCTGAAGGGCTGCTCTCTCTCTCTCAATCTCTCTCCTCCGAGCCGGCGGCGGGGCCGCTGAGGCGACAACGGGTGAGTTGCCTGCTCTGAGCCTCGCAGCCAACCGGCCTCTGGCTCTCCCCTCGGCAGGAGGGGAGGAGGGCATTCTCCGGAGGGGCCTGGTGAGCGCGGGGAGAGAAAGAGAGGACGCGGTCCAGCAGACTCTCCTTTGCTTTCAAAGCCCCCGTCCCCTCCACCATCCCCCCCGGCTCTGGAGGGCAGATGCTGCTTGGTGCGGCGAGGGGGGTCTCCAAGGGCTTTGTGGGGGCTTTTGGCATTCTCCAGAACTGTGCCTATCACTATGGCTTATTTTCGGGGTACGGCTTATATTTTGCAAATGTGAAAAAATCCCACTATGGCTTATTTTATGAGTCTTAAAATAGGGGGAACAGGGTAGCAACAGAAAAATTCTTTGAATACAGAAAATGTAAGCAAAATGGCTTAATTGCAAAAGTGTATTTACATGGCATAACACAACATTTTGTGCAGAACATAGGGTACTTTACTGTAAAAGAGAAAAGAAAAAGAAAAATATTTTAAGTCCAGAGTATACAATAGTAGCATTTTCTAAAGGCTGCCGTTTCTCTGTTTCCAAGCCAAATTAAAATTATCAGCAGTTGCTCACACCCAGCCTAAATTCATATGAAAAATATAAGTCTGCTTTTGTTTGGGTTACTATTTTACTTGTTAATTTGGCAACAAGGGTTTTTCTGCCTACTCCTCCGGCACTGTTTGTGATGGCAAACGGCCTCTTCCACTAAAATAGTTTCACAGTATAAAACAGCTGGCACCAGCTGCATTGAATGTTTTGCTACATGCATACATTATAATTAAAACATACACATTTTTATGGGCTGTGGTGCCTTCCCCTTCTGATCTTTGTTTGAACTGGCAAAGGAGATGGGTTATGCAATGGTGTCCGTTTAGTCTTCTTGCCATTCATGATTATATTGTCCCAATGGTCTCTACTCCAGCCAGTGACCCACAACCAATTCCCTGTAAGCCATCAAAGAAATCCATCGCAGAGTGTGAATGATATCATGGAGATTACATAAGGAAATAACCTCGCCAGACCCCTCTGAGCCTCTGAAGGTCTTGACGGCACCTACGGAAATTCTGCTCTGGAGAAACAGGCATTAGAATAAAACATCACAAATGCTTTCCCTGAATATGCAAGGCCATGCTCCTGTGCACCATTTTAATTCAGAACTGCAACTACTTGTTCCATAACAAGGATAAAGGCAGGCTAATCTTGTGGCTGCCGCATGGAAGAAGCCACTTCCACGTGGCAGTCTTAAGTTGTGGAGTGCTGCATCATGCCAGTGCAAATTTGGGATCTAGTGTTTGGTTTTGCTTAGGGGTATCGCTTACATTGTTTTAAAAATGCAGTAACAATGGCGGACCTTTGCATCTCAAATTTTAGTGGCACCCTGTCCGACGTCAACATTTGGCACACACAGAGCCTCTCGTCTTCCATTCAACATCATAGATGTGGTATCTCTGAGCAGTGGCATAGCAAGGTCAGGTGGTACCCGGGGCGGAGAATTTCTTGTCACTCCCTCCCACCATAGCTGTCAACTTTCGGATTTGAAAATAAGGGATTTTCCCCAAACTTTCGGATTTGAAAATAAGGGATGCCGCAAGGGCGTTGCAATGGCACCAAGTAGCCTTACCACCCTGCGCTCCCGAGGCTGCGCGCGAACGGGTGCGTGAAAGAGCGAGCACATAGACAGCAGGCAGGCTGTCTGTCTGGTTGGGCGTGAGGGTCTGGATGCACAAGGCATGCAAGCTCCGCCCCTAGTCGGTCTCAGACTCCTTATTGGCAGCCGAGCAACGCAGCTGAGGAGCCTTCAGGCAATATCTGAACCACCTCATGAAGCTCTCTGTCAGGGCCCCTAACATTCCCATGCCCACATAATTTGTTTGACATCCCCATAATTCATCCTAATTTCCTCCAGGAGTGTAGACCAGAGCCATTTATCTGCTACTGGATGCTGGAACATTACTTGTCAACATGCCTTTGGATTTCAGAGGCATAGCAGGTTTGCTTTTCTCTGAAGAAATCACAATGCCATATGCATGTCAGCTCAAATGGCAGGAGCGCGTTCTACAGAGGAAGCCACAATATTAATGCCTGTATTTTAAGTTGAATAATAGGACCCAGCACTGCACCTCCTGTAACTTGTGGAATGTAGAATTGTTTTCCCATCAGAGAGTGGGAGAGAAAGATATCAAGGTTGACTGGATGTGGGGTGCAATAATGGAGTCTTTTGGAAGTAGGAAACCTATTGGTTGAGAAGGCAAAGTCCTGGGGTGAGCAGACAAGAAAAATGATGACTGATATGAAGTATGATGAACTCCCCCTGAACATAAATGAAATAAGAATGCTCATCAAAGCATTGCTGTGCCCTTCAACTGTGAGGTAATAAGAGAGTGCAGAGATGAATAAACTTAAGACTGTATCTCATTAATCACACATATCTTAAGAGTGGCACCACTCCTTTTCCTTTTCATTTATACATTTGCATGGCGAGGGACAGCTGATGGGCTCCTACACATTTTTGCAAGGTAGCCAATGTGTCAGAGCTTGACAAATGAGCTCCCCCCACTCCAAAGCTCAAATTATGTTATTTCTATACAACGTTGACTAATGTAGGAAACCAAAGTAAGATAAATTATTTCAAAAATCGAAAATGATTTTGGGCATTCTTGGAAAGCAGAAGAGGAAAGGAGACATTCCACAACACCGGATATATGAGGTTGCTCTACTTCTATGCTGCCAAACTCTATTTCTATATATTTAAGGTACAGTATCTCTGCATGCCACCCTCCAGGCACAAAACTCACCATTTCTAGATGTTCTAAATGCTTCTCAACGTTTCCAGATAGCTTTAATTGATTTTTACTTTAAATTGTGTTGTGCTAACATTGTGGCATTTGCTACTCCGGGCTCCTTTATTAAATGACTATGAAAACACAAAATAATAGCACTTTCCAAATTCATCTAAAAAAACAACTCAGAGAGCAGAATCCTTTTTTGAAATGCAATCCCATTTGATCCAAACAAATTAATTTCATTTATAATGTCTGAGAGAATAAAACTGTTTCAACCCAGGAACGAAGGAATTACAATGCGGGCACCAGCCAGAGGGGTTACCAGGATGGCAGTGGGGTTTGTGGGTTCATAATGTGGAATGCCATGTGCCCTGATTTCAACACCGCTCTGCCCCGCTATCACTGGCGGAGGAAGAGTAGTGCGGGGGGAGCGCACCGCCCCCGGGAGCGCAATCCCAGTAGGGTGCCATCGCGGCTCCCCCATCGCAGGGATTCGAACCGCTGACCTTCTGATCAGCAAGCCCTAGGCTCTGTGGTTTAACCCACAGCGCCATCTGGGTCCTGGTTTACATGCCACCTGGTTTACATGCATTTAAATTTGCATTTCAAATTGTAGCCCCGATCCTTGCAGTCCAAGCGTATGTGTTTCCTTGATAGCAAGTGACACTTGAGTTCAGCGCACCTTAACTCTCAAGTGTCTCAGTCCTCTTTATTGCAATTACCAACTTCCTTTCATGTGGCAACATAAATAAATATCACGAGTGAAAATCATGTGAACCGCTGCCCCATGTTGCAGTCTGCCCCACGCTTTGCCTTTTCTGGCATACATATGTTCACGTTTAAACTCGGAAAGAAGCAAGCTGAAGCAAACTGAAAATGATCACATCTAACGACGTGACAAGAATTCTTGGACGGTGTATTATTCCTACCCCAGAGACAACTTTTATAAACACAAGCAACGCTGTGATTCAAATGGGGAAAATGTAGGCATTGCAAAGGCACTCCCCGCAGTACCATTTCTAGCAAAGAATCAGCCAGAAGCTAAGAAAATATCTCTAGGAGTTAAAGGCATTAAATACGAAGATAGGAAGAAAAACAAACAGAGGATCTAACACTTCTGCTCAATTGCATGTATTAAAACACATCTCATAGCCTAGATAAATATATGAACAGGATTCCCTGCTGCTCATGCCTAACCATTGTTTGCACGAATATGTGATATATCAGCAGGACCTCTGCTCCTTCTCTATTTAGTTATGCTCAAAAGGGCAGACTCACTCTGTTATGGTTTAGAGACCTGCTGATTGCACATGGAAGATTTTGAAATATGTGTTTTTCGGGGGGGGGGGTATTTTCTACTATTACTACAGAACAGATAGTCTCCTTTGTTTTTCTTACCACTGAAGGTGTTTCCGTTAGGGAGGGGGCTCTTTGTTCTGCTGCCTACCTGCCCCTGCTACTAAGTGCTCCTGCTAAAGTTATATTTTTTGAGGTTATAGATCTGTTTCAATACTATAGCAATATACCGTCCAAGTGCCCCGATATTCCAGGGACAGTCCTGGAATTACAGAAGCCATCCCTGTTTCTGATTTGATCCTGGAATGTCCTAGTTTTCCTTTTTCCTTCTCTCAGACAACAATTAAAATTTGCTGTTGTTGTTGCGTGTAGGTGGGTAGGCAGTTGTGTGTCGTGGTCCCCAAGCCACCCCCCTAAATAACTCACACTGCACACAGTAATTTAAGTTTAAGGTTTTTGGCATGATTTTGGCCACAACTTTTATTAAAATCCAAAAAATGTGAGTGGTTGCTTAGGCATTGGTTCCAACTAGCTGCCCCCTCCTGGGGGCAGACTGACATCCATCCGGTGAGCGGAAGTCAGTAAAGGGAAAACACTTTGGGGAGAGAATGGGGGTCAGGGGCCCGGGCCCTCGCCTCTCCCCAAATGTTCCCAGGGGCTCTTGCGTGGCCCTGGCCCCCGACCGGGGGATACGGACAAAAGCATGAAGAGCCCCTGGATTCCTTTAATGGAATTCCCCGCGCAGCAGCAGCATTGGAGGGGCAGGCACAGCCAACCACATCCCCTCCACCAACCAAATTCATAACCAATGCCTAACCGCAACCTTACAAGTTGTGACTAATTGCTACCCAGTAGGCGAAAACCAAAGGCATAGCAAGGTCAGACACAGAGGCCTAATATAGGGAAGGGGGAGCGGGTGATCCGATGCACGCAGCAAAGCGGAATATCACGCTGCGAGCCAAGCAGTATATATCCGCTGGGCTGTCCATCAACAAATTGCAACATAGAAATCTCCCCAATGACACCCAGGACCCAATCACAGCAGTGGCCATCTATACGATCCCGCCCAGCAACTGAGGGGTGACTTGCTGGCCCCCACTGCAACACGTGCTCTCCATGGCGGAGAACTCGCTTTCTCAACGGAGCCCAGCGACGGAAGCATGCAGCTGTAATGAGGCAGCGCCGGCTGTTGACATTTTGTGCCCCCCTAACAATTTTGTGCCCAGGAAAACCACTCCTGTGGCCCACTCACACTATGTCACCGGCTGCTGAAGCATTGCAATTAAGGAATTTAAAGTGGATTGGTGACCTTTTCCTTCAAAAGTGTAGGAAGGGCTTTGTATGCCAGCTTCACCATTTCCTTCATTTGGTGCAGGGATTTTATTTTCAGTAGAAACAGGACTCCGTGTTTGCACCTGCCTACCAACCTACACACAACAACAACAACAGCAAATTTTAATTGTTGTCTGAGGGAAGGAAAAAGGAAAACCAGGACATTCCGGGATCAAATCAGAAACAGGGATGGCTTCTGTAATTCCAGGACCGTCCCTGGAATATCGGTGCACTTGGAGGGTATATTGCTATAGTATAGAAACAGATCTATAAAGCGGGTTCTCCTTCATGGAGAGCACGTGTTGCGGTGGGGGCTAACAAGTCACCCCACTGTTGCTGAGCGGGTTAGGATAGATGACCATGGCAGATGATTGGGCCCTGCGGGTTGCTGGGGAGAATGTTATGTAGCAATTTTTGATGGACAGGTCAGAGGTTATATATTCCCAATGCAAACAGCATGCGGTCCTCTTTGCTGCGTGCATCGGATCACCCTCCCCCCTCCCTTTATTTAGGCTTGCGCGTTGACCTTGCTATGCCTGTCATGGGGTCGTCTGCTGTTGGGCAGGGGCCTGGTAGGAATTTTTTCCATGTGGCTGATTGGCTGGTGCCATTTGGTTTTCGCCTACTGGGTAGCAATTAGTCACAACTTGTAAGGTTGGCAGTTAGGCATTGGTTATTAATTTGGTTGGTGGAGGGGTCAGGACTGACTGTGTCTGCCCCTCCTATTGACTCTGGTGTACGGGGAATTCCGTTAAAGGAATCCAGGGGAACGATATGCTTTTGTCCGAACCCCCGGTCGGGAGCTAGGGCCTTGCAAGAGCCCTGGGATCCTGTGGGAAGAGAGGAGGGTCAGACCACCCAGCTCCCTTTATCTCTCCAGAGTGTTTTCCCCTTACTGACGGTCATCAGTTCTGTCCCCAGTGGGACAGATAGTCTTAACCAATGCCTAAGCACCACTCACATTGTTTGTATTTTAATAAAGTTGTGGCCAAAATCATGTCAAAAACCAAAACTAAAATTCTGTCTGATGTGTGAATTATTTGAGGGGTGGTTTGGGGACCTCGACACGCAAAGCCTGCGCATGCAGAAGGCTCAAACTGATCTTCTCATGTGTCAGCTGGGACATTGCCACTGAGGCACTTATTCCTGCAGGCACTTTCACACGCTTGGTACCCAAGGACCCCAAACACCCAAATAGAGCTTTGATCTAAGCTAGCAAAACTACAGGCTATTTTGAATATGTGAAAACTATTGCCTGGTAAACCGGTCTCTCCAATGCAAACGTAGGGGGACCTCCTGGAGATAACCTCATTTTAGCCACATGGATTTGCGAACAATGAGGGCTTAGAGCAAAGGAGGGCAGCACCGGAGAAGTTAACTGGAAATACTTAGCACTTAAGAAAACACTCCTATTTCATTTCCATCTGCTGGGGTGACAAAATTACGCTGGGAATATAGTTGCTCCTGGGAAATTCAGAGTTCATAAATCTAAAGTCTTTAGTGCTCCGTGCTTCTAATATAATCTGCTGTCATTACGTAGTGCTTTCACATTTCAGAAGGCAGCCGGAGTTAATGTAACCGTACACATTAATCTAACGCTAATGCAGAATTATAGGCACAGGCTGCCTCTCGATACCAGAAAACCTTAGGCATCTGAATATATCGGTCTCCCAAGCACATGATTCATAGATGCTTCACGCAGCAGCTCTGACACAGGGCTGCCAGAGGCCCAGCCAAGTTTGGCCGCTCATTGCTGCACAGCAAGCCCCCTCGCTGCGAGTCACGGAGGGCATCCGTGCTGCAGTTTGTTTGCATTGCCTTGAGCAATATGCATGGGGGACCTTGCATGTGTTTTAATGTCAGAAGGCAACTCAGGGAATGACTTTAATGTTGAATGGCCTCTTAGAGAGAGGGGGAGAGAGACTGGCCCCTGGCATCTATGTGTTTGATTTTTGATTTATTTTATTTTTTAAAATGCAAGCCAGACACTATACCCTGGGTTTTATCACACTGTAGCATAGCAAAGAGATGAGATTTGGAGGGAAGTTTTGTAGAGGAAGTGGGATGCGGGTGGCGCTGTGGGTTAAACCACAGAGCCTAGGGCTTGCCGATCAGAAGGTCGGCGGTTCGAATCCCCGCGATGGGGTGAGCTCCCGTTGCTTGGTCCCTGCTCCTGGCAACCTAGCCGTTCGAAAGCACGTCAAAGTTCAAGTAGATAAATAGGTACCGCTCTGGAGGGAAGGTAAATGGCATTTCCATGTGCTGCTCTGGTTCGCCAGAAGTGGCTTAGTCATGCTGGCCACATGACCCAGAAGCTGTACGCCGGCTCCCTCGGCCAGTAAAGCGAGATGAGCGCTGCAACCCCCGAGTCGGCCACGACTGGACCTCATTGTCAGGGGTCCCTTTACCTTTGTAGAGGAAAAGAGGGACCTGTGTGAACAGGAGCTGGTTAAGTCCTCTGTGCCCCCCCCCCCCGAGTACAAAATGAGCTGCAATGGGTGGGTAAGAACAGGCTCAGGAACATAGAGAAACGAAGCCAATGTACTCCAACTTCCTGTTTCCAAAACTGATAGCCAGATGCTTCTGGAAGCGAAGTGGCAGAGTAGGAAAGGGATGGGACAACATCCTACATCACACCAAGGGATGCAGCCTAGCTAAGAAGATGCAGTTCTGCCCTCCAGCAACCTTGCTGCTGCTTGAGGCGGCTCCCTCTTGCAGTTCAGCATCAGCACCAGCTTACATCACGGGACCAGAGCATCTCATGTGCAGGCACAATACCTTGGCGGAACTGGGGGATGAAAAGCCAGCTGGCTCGGCCCCAGCTGGAGCGTCTCCCATCTCAGCCTTGCCTCTGCGGAGATCCGTAGGTCATCCTCCCCGACATACGTCTGTGACTCAATCAGAGCAGGCTTGAGCACACATTACTCAGCAGTGTAAACCTCACAACAGATGAGGCTTGAGGCGTGGGCACGATACTAAGCTACGCATTTATTATACATAAATCAGGACAAAGGAAACATGGCTTCTCTCCTTGCCATCTTCTCGGAGAGACAGAAAACAAAAGCAATATAGGGCGGAAGTTCCGCTCACACCAGCAATCTGTGCTGGAATGTAAACAGACATAATAATAATAATAATAATAATAATAATAATAATAATAATAATAATTTATTATTTGTACCCCGCCCATCTGGCTGGGTCTCCCCAGCCACTCTGGGCAGCTTCCAGCAAACATTAAAATACATTAACACATCACAGATTAAAAACTTCCCTAAACAGGGCTGCCTTCAGATATTTTCTAAATGTCATGTAGTTGTTGATCTCTTTAACCTCTGATGGGAGGACGTTCCACAGGGTGGGCGCCACTACTGAAAAGGCCCTCTGCCTGGTTCCCTGTAGCTTTGCTTCTCGCAGTGAGGGAACCGCCAGAAGGCCCTCGGCGCTGGATCTCAGTGTCCGGGCTGAACGGTGGGGGTGGAGACGCTCCTTCAGGTATACAGGACCGAGGCTGTTTAGGGCTTTAAAGGTCAGCACCAACACTTTGAATTGTGCTCGGAAACATACTGGGAGCCAATGTAGATCTCTCAGGACTGGTGTTATGTGGTCCTGGCGGCCACTCCCAGTCACCAGTCTAGCTGCCGCATTCTGGATTAATTGTATTTTCTGGGTCACCTTCAAAGGTAGCCCCACGTAGAGTGCATTGCAGTAGTCCAAGTGGGAGATAACCAGAGCATGTACCACTCTAGCGAGACAGTCTGCGGGCAGGGAGGGTCTCAGCCTGCGTACCAGATGGAGCTGGTAGAAAGCCACCCTGGACACAGAATTAACCTGCGCCTCCATGGACAGCTGTGAGTCCAAAATGACTCCTAGGCTGCGCACCTGCTCCTTGAGGCACAGTTACCCCGTTAAGGACCAGGGAGTCCTCCACACCCGCCCGCCCCATGTCCCCCCAAAACAGTACTTCTGTCTTGTCAGGATTCAAACTCAATCTGTTAGCCGCCACATATCTGCAGCAAAGGGTGGAATGGAATTCCCAACATACCTGGTGTGGTCTAGGCTGGCTGCCTCGCACGCTGTCCACCTGGCTGGAGGTCCTTCCCAATGGCCACTGTCTGTGGGAAGACAACTGGCAGGATCCGTCAACCAGCCCCACCCAGCAGCAAGCAAGCAAGCATCACTATCATGGCGCCGACTCAGGAGGAATTGCCAGGATGACTAATGCCCACCCCACAAACTCAGCATCTGCTACCTGATGCAGCCAACTCATTCTCATTCTAATTACAGGGCCAGTCCCTACCAGGGAGAAAACGTAAAAGTACAGCTTCTCTCTGGAATAATGGGTTTCCTTAATATCATACAGAGATGATATCTGACAAATCACATTTAACCATATTTAGGCTTTACCTTGTTCAGTATCCGAAACAAAAGATGTTTAAAAGCATAGCTGTCAACCCTTCCTTTTTTTGCGGGAAACTCTCTTATTCCAATGCTGTTTCCCGCTGCTATCCCAGATTGTTGATATCCCTTAAATTTCCTGGATTTCAAAGGAAGCAGCTCCTCTCCCTCCCTGCTGGCCAGGGAGGCTCCTCAGCTGCGTTGCTCGGCTGCCAATAAGGAGTCTGAGACCGACTGGGGGCGGAGCTTGCATGCCTTGTGCAGCCAGACCCTCATGCCCAACCAGACAGCCTGCCTGCCTGCCGTCTATGCGCTCGCTCTTTCGCTCACCCGTTCGCGCGCAGCCTCTGGAGCGCAGGGTGGCGAGGCTACTTGGTGCCATTGCAGCGCCCTTGTGGCATCCCTTATTTTCAAATCCGAAAGTTTGGGAAAATCCCTTATTTTCAAATCCGAAAGTTTGGTGAAAATCCCTTATTTTCAAATCCGAAAGTTGACAGCTATGCAGAGATGATATCTGACAAATCACATTTAACCATATTTAGGCTTTACCTTGTTCAGTATCCGAAACAAAAGATGTTTAAAAGACCTTCTTAAAAAAAAACATACACACACCTTCCTAATGATATCCCTGTGTCCATCAGTACCTCGTGTCTGCATTTCCTTTGCTGTCAAATTGTACTTAAAAATAAAAAAGCCTCTAATACGAATTGAAATTAACCCCAGATGACTTTCTGCAGCTAGTTAACTTTAAGAGCCTTCCTCACTTTATTTAACACCCATTTTTTTTAAAGGCAGGATTTCATTGGCCTGGCTAAATAGCCCTGATAACCATACACTTTCTCAAAGGGAAAATGAGCCCAGGCTCAGTTTGCACAATCAACTGCATTTGGCAGGTTGAGGCCACGTCATCAGGTTTTGGTTTTCAAGAGCAGTCAGATTCAGATTCAGATTTATTGTTATAGTCCTCGACCAGCACACACAGATATACATAAAAACAATCCAAAATATAATATAAAATATACTAGAAATATAAACTTTAACCATTATATGAAATCATTAGATAAAAGGATATCACTACTTTAGAGGATGGGCTACCACTAATAGTGGCACTGATTCTTCTTTAACTCTATCCTGAAGTTATATGGATACTGCTAATTAAAACGGACTGAATTTTTATGGCTCTAGCGCAGAATTTAGCTACCTTAGCTGTCACATTAGAGTTAACATCTGAAAGAAGCCATTCTATATAAAAACTGTCTGAACATCCTGGAAGATCGGCCAGCGTTGTGTGGATGAGACCGCCTCGCACGTCCTTGTAGAAACAGCATCGCAGGAACACGTGGTCAATAGTCTCACCTCTCCGGATCCGCATGGGCAACGTCTCTTGCCCAATGGGACCCGATTGAACTTCCCTTGCAAAACAGCTGATGGCATAATGCGGTTTTGGGCTAGGGTGAATGCTCTTCTATGCGAGGGTGTTTCGAGATGGAATAGATATCTAGCTGGGAGGGACAGGTATCTCCGTTCCTCCTGGATAAGGAAGTGAGGGACATTGCTCAAATCCTTCTGTCTTTCTATATCTGTTATCCTCTGAGCAGTCACCTTTTGAGCTATTTCTGAATACGTTGCATGGGGGATGCACCAGACGTTGGGTGCTTCTAAGTGAAATGGGATGCAGAGAGATGGCTGGAAGGGCAGTTATTGGGAGCAGGAGACCTGCATGGAGAAGCATAGAGCTTATTGTCTCTCACATGAACCTCTGTTTCTATTCAGTCTGCAGTTTAGACAGAGCTAACTGTTGATGGGCAACTTCAACAGGCCTGCTCTCCATTCCAATGGTTCTGTATCTTTAGACCAGACTGGGACTAGAAAGCTCTTCAAAATAGAGGACAGTTCTCCAAGCAGAGGACTGGCTTCTGTAAAATAGGACACTTGGCTAGCCTATAGAAGGCAGGCGCTTGCCTAGATATAGCTTTCTGTGTCAGGCAATTGTGTTCATGGATTGTCCACGGGTGAGATATTTCTTATTTAATTCATAATTCATATTTAATATACACGCGCTGCAAAGAAAATACGAATACAGGTTCCAACATTTTCAGGTTGAGACAGTCTATAACTTTAAATTTCAAGGTGGAGCTAACCCTAGAGCCTCCTTGTGTCACTGCTTTTATTTAAAGGAACAGAGTGGCTATTTTTCTGTTCAGGTTGATGGCTCCGTGGAACCAAGGGCAGGGCTAAGTTAATGCTGCAGTTAAAATGATACCTAAATGCAATTGCACAAAGTAATCATAGTCCAAAGAGAATCTGTAGGCAGTCTTTAGAGAAGACTGTGCAGATAAAGATGAATGAAATGGTCAGATCCAGCTAAGTAAATTGCCAGAACATTTTGTACCTGTTGTAGGGTCGTTTTATTTTGATATATTACATACTCTAATATCCTTCTTTAAAGTTTCTTAAGGAAGGCATCCCCCCCCCCCCCCGGCCATACATGTGGGATCTTAAATCATGGTACTCAAACTGCAGGTCATAAAATCTTTCTCTTTCTTACTGTTAATGTTATTAAAAGATACTATCAAATTATTTGATGGATTAAGTAAGGCAAAAAGAAACAAAAACAGAATCCCCCAAACCACATGCACTCAGCCATAACATACGGCTGCTTGGAAAAGCACAAGAATTTCATTCTAATTTACATGCCTAGTGAATGGGAGAATAATTCTTCAACTATGTAGTAATCTTTCAGCTAATAAAACACATCCTAAAAGGTAAAGGTAAAGGTACCCCTGACCATTAAGTCCAGTCGTGGACGACTTGGGGGTTGCGGCGCTCATCTCGCTTTACTGGCCGAGGGAGCCGGCGTACAGCTTCCAGGTCATGTGGCCAGCATGACTAAGCCACTTCTGGCAAACCAGAGCAGCACACGGAAACGTCGTTTACTTTCCCGCCGGAGTGGTACCTATTTATCTACTTGCACTTGATGTGCTTTCGAACTGCTAGGTGGGCAGGAGCTGGGACCGAACAATGGGAGCTCACCCCGTCATGGGGATTCGAACCGCCGACCTTCCGATCAGCAAGGTCTGAAAACAAAATCAGGTATCTACAGAGGACATATCCTAATTCTGATTGGCAAGCCCTAGGCTCTGTGGTTTACACCACAGTGCCACCCGTGTCCCGCCAAATGAAAATAGGTACACCCTATTCAGTAGTAGTAGTAGTAGTAGTAGTAGTAGTAGTAGTAGTAATACTATTTGTACCCCACCCATCTGACCAGGTTGCCCAAGCCATTAAGCCGCTTCTGGCGAACCAGAGCAGCACACGGAAACGCCGGGGATTCGCATACCTTCCAACATTTCTCCGATGAAAACAGGGACGTCTTAAGGAAAAGCGGGACATTCCAGGATCAAATCAGAAACCGGGACGGCTTCTGTAAATCCTGGGCTGTCCCTGGAAAATAGGGACACTTGGAGGGGTGGGGGCTCTGAATAATGTAGTGTGGGTAGGTGCCATATGGGTGGACCAGCCCTGTCTGGCACTCTTACCAACGAACCTGTGATATAGGTGGAGCCGAGAGCAAGCGCACAGAAGAGGCCCAAGGGCAGCCAAGGAGCAGGAATCAAAAACCCCAATTTCCACGCAGCGTTTAGCTGTCCCAGACCCTCGCAGTGGCTTTGCGATCACTTAGGCATCCATTTGGAAGATGTTTTGCTTCAGGGCGTGCCACAAATCTTGCTGACATGTTTGAAGCAACTCTTCTAACACAACGCCTTTATTACTATTGCCAAGAAGCCTCAAAAATAAGTCCTGTGCGCTTCATTCCATCCCTCCAAAAAGTCTCACTTTCATACACTGTTTTTCTAAAATGTACACAGGAGGGAATCGTTTTCCTTATTCCAGAGCTGCTTGGAAATCAGGACAGAGACAGGACGCCTTAAGAACTTAGGAGGATGATAATAAACCCTATAATTTTTTTTTAAGCTGTGCATCACCAGAACAGGCATTGACTAGTCTGTTTTCTGTCAGGCCATTATCCAACAAATTAGTCATTAATTGCTGTTGAAAATCAATTTGCTGGAATAATGGCTTTAATGTATTGCCTAGTGGTTTGTCACAAAGGATATGCAGCAAAAGAGCCAAGAACGCCAGAATTTCACGTTGCAATTCAGAAGTTGTGTCTGGGCTGCCAATCATTTTTTAACCACCAGGGCACTTTCTCCACCCCGCAGCGGTAGGAAACTCTGTCAACATTTTCACAAGAGCAAAATAATTGAATTAACGACAAACTCCTAACATTATTCCTTTTCAGGCACACTGAAGAGAAACAGAATTACACTTCTGAGAAATGCCGGAATGCTTTAAGACAGGATCAATTAGGCGTCATAAAAGCAGGCTGACCCTGCTAACTGCCTTCCAAGCACGGCTGGATCTCAAGGCGGCATTATCAGAAGCAGCTGCAAATGGAAACGTGGCTTACTGGAGAAAGAAAGCACTGGAGCCAGGAAGAGCATCACCCCCCTGGACTTTGGTAGATCAATATTATTGTAATTTTGCTCCTAGATTTTCAGAGCCCTCCACTCGCAGGCTCCGTGCATTGTAAGCATTGAAATATTTGACTTCAGCAGAAAAGTGGAGGGAGCTCCTCTGGGAGACTGAAATGCTCATTTTCCTGTGAGAGGGCAGTTACGTCTAAGCAATGACACGCACTGGTGAACGGAGCCGCTTGGCTACCCGGAGCGGCAAACCCGGGGACACCCCCTGGGGGCGGGGTGTCGCTCTGTAGTGCGCATGGACCGTGCGTTGTGACACACGGTGCTCGTGTCACGACGCGCGGTGCATGCATCACAACTCACGGTGCACGCGTCACGGCGCATGCCGCATGCACACTTTGGAGCGGTGCTGCGCATGTGCGCTATGATGCGGCGGCGCGGCAAACCCTGCGAGCAAACCCCCCAGCTCGGCGCCGAGCAGGTTTGCGAGCAAGCTGTGGAGCGAGGCTGCCTCACTCCGCAGCTTGCTCGCGGGGTTAGCCACGGCGCCGCTTCATAGTGTGCATGTGCAGCGTCGTGACGCACGATGCATGTGTCACAACGCACGGTGCATGCGCTACGGAGCGGCGCTATGGGGCTGACACCCCTCCCTGGCCCGCCCCTCGCCTCCGCTCCAGCCAGAAAAAGGAAAGCGCACATCGAGCAGGTTTGCAAGGAAGCCGTCGGCGCATGCTTTTTACCAGGCGGCGGGGCTCGGCTTGGGCATCGTGGGGGGGCGCCGAGTGTCACCCCTCTCCAGGGTGGCACTCGGGGCGGACCACCCCCTACGCTCCCCTTGCTCCGCCCCTGATGACACGTTGAATGTTTCTCATTTTCATTTCTAATAGAGCTCTAAGTTCCACCACTGTCCAAGTTCATACATTTTAGAGATGGAAAACATATTAATTAGCCTGCAATGGTCATTCATAAATAATGCTAGACAGGGTACGTAGCATTTTAGATAAAAAATTTAACAGACTCTGCCATGAGTTTACAATCCAAAGCCAAAACATATTAAGTAGGAGAAAAAAGCAGCAAGAGAAGGAAGTTCCCCTAGGAACTGACATCCAAAAATTCAGGTGTGACATTTAATACAGTCTGAAATTCTTCCTTCAAGGATTAGCAGCTGGGAGCCCTTGAGACAAATCCAAGCCTCTAGAGGGTTGAAACAGGACTGCTGTAACTGTGCCAGAGGACTTGCTGTCCTGCCATTTGCACAGTCGACTTCTTGCTGGTCAGAATTTTTGGTGTGATGGATATTTTGACTCTGCAGTTCCATATGTGCATTCACTGGGTATGCGCTGAGAGAAGATGTTGCACATTCAGCCCTCAGCTCCCCAAATTGGTGTGCCTGCAGGCCCCATCCCCTGATATCTTCACGTTCGGCCATAGTGCAATAATAAAAATAAAATAATAATAATAATAATAATAATAAAGGCTCCATGTATAAATGTGGTTCTCAGTTGCATGGAAGAACAATGGAATAGATCACTTTCACCCTTATGCTGAACACTTGCATTTCATAGAATCATAGAATCCTAGAGTTGGAAGAGACCACAAGGGCCATCCAGTCCAACGCCCTGCCAAGCAGGAAACACCATCAAAGCATTCCTGACAGGTGTAAGCCAGCTTGTGAGCATGTTTGCTTATTAAAAAAACAGGGTAAAAATATATGAAAGCAAAGAACCACTCAGTTCTGCAGTTCTTTGAACACAGAACACAACAGTCCAACCCCACTAGTCATTGATGGCTTCTGAGGAAAAGAAAATACCGGTAGTTCACTTTCTTTAAGCATCCTGGTAAATATTCTACCATTTTAAATTGGAATGATGGGATCATTTTTATATACCAACAGTGGATTTGGATAAGAGTTTGGCTAAGTGAAAATATTATTGACTTTCAGCCAAACCCTGTGAATTTTCACTTGACAGTGGGCCCACTGTGTGGAATGAAGCTTAAAGGGACCCCTGACCGTTAGGTCCAGTCGCAGACGACTCTGGGGTTGCGGCGCTTATCTTGCTTTACTGGCCAAGGGAGCCGGCGTACAGCTTCCAGGTCATGTGGCCAGCATGACTAAGCCGCTTCTGGAGAAC
Organism: Darevskia nairensis; assembly: GCA_034642065.1. Classification (NCBI taxonomy): domain Eukaryota; kingdom Metazoa; phylum Chordata; class Lepidosauria; order Squamata; family Lacertidae; genus Darevskia; species Darevskia nairensis. The sequence continues at coordinate 2,311,202 of JAWWNI010000012.1, forward strand.
CAGAGCAGCACACGGAAACGCCGTTTACCTTCCCGCCGGAGCGGTACCTATTTATCTACTTGCACTTTGACATGCTTTCAAACTGCTAGGTTAATAAAGAAATAGGAGTCCTTGGAGAATTCAGAAAATCAAATAGCAAGGTTGCAAGGACTCAGGCCAGGACAGCAATAAACAATAATTTCTTCTATTTTGGTTGTTTCAAGTATGACACAAATTCCAGTTGCAACGATTTTTAACTCCTGTTTCGTTTATTCTTCATCAGCTCTAGTTTCTTAGTTTCATAGTCAAAGTGTACCGAGTGTGTCTTTATGAAATTTATGAAATGCTTTGCCCAAAATAAGATCCCTTTTCAGGTTCACCAAAAACACAATTACGACACCAAAAAAAACCAATCACATTTTTAATCCTTATATCAAAACAATTGATTTTATGCAAGCCGAAAGCTCATTTTTCCTTTTAAAAGCTGATTGGCCTCTCATCACAGCTACAAAGTTTCTGATCTACAGCTGAAAAAAAAAATATGTAGCTACTTGATCACAATTACCTTGATGTTGTGGAGTGGGGAAATAAAATATTGGCAGAACCTTTCTTTTCTTGCCACCACCTGAAATATACTTTGCCACCACATTAATTTTTAAAAGACAAAAAGAAAAAATTGAGATTGGGCTTTTTTCTTTCTACCTGCAAGTTTTTTTCCATGGAACAAGTCGGCGCCTGCCTCTCTCTCTGCCAGAGGCAATGGCAAAATCTGAATCAGGAAGGTGCAATGAGCACACCATATTTCACCTGCCTGATCCCTTTGATGAGAACATCACCCAGTGATGAAGTCTGTTCACCAGGGAGAAAATGATACACATCAGAACAAGGTTACTAAATGTTGCACAGCATTTTTGGAAATAACATGTTAAATCCGAATGGCTCTTTTCCCACAGTGATGGTCATGAAGGGGACTATATAATAATAATAATAATAATAATAATAATAATAATAATAATAATAATAATAATAATAATTTATTATTTGTACCCCGCCCATCTGGCCGGGTTTAATGTGATTATATAACGGGAGTGGGATGGTACCTTTATAAAGCCCAAAACTTTCTGCGGAAATTGCGAGTGCAAAATTTGAAATTTGAAATTCATGGGACATTATACTTTAGAAAAAAAAATTATTTAATCATTTTTTCGATATAAACATCAACCACAAAAAATAAAATAAAAATAAAAACCATAATAACAATAATAACACAGTTTGACAATTCCGATTTAAATACACTGATATACTTATGACTAGACCCTTCTTCTTCTTCTTCTTCTTCTTCTTCTTCTTCTTCTTCTAAACACTATTTCCCCACCTCTCTCGCCTCCCTCTGCCTCCCACCACTGTCCGCCTTATCACTTAAATATTCATTCCAGATTTCTTCATATTTATCCATTCTTATTTTGCGACGACATGCAATTCGTTCGTATGTAGCTAATCTGTCCATATTATCAAACCATGTGCTCAGTGGAATCTTTTTGCTGCTCTTCCAATTCATCAAAACAAGTTTTTTTGCTTCTAATATAGCACAGTACATCCATTATTATTTTTTTACCCCTTGAAATCTCCCACGTTTCCGAAATATAATTTAGAATTAAATTAATTTATGGGACATTATACTTGAAAACCTAAGTGGTTCAGTCCTGCGGGCATCTGATTTTTTTTTTAAAAAAATTATGACAGGTGTCAAATATGAAGCCATGAAAGCAGTCAGCTAGCCAATAATACTGAGTATCACTGGGACTCGGTCTGGAGACAACAAAGGTTGATTGAAGCTGTAAGAAGAACTGCCAGGAGGAAGGCAGACTGACGGGTAGAATCCATCACTGCAAGCAGCGAACTCATATTATATGGTCTCAAAAAAAATCAAAGAAAGGTTTGTTCCCAAGGGAGAGGGAGAATGCCACAGGATTCTCCTTAGTCAATTAGGCATTATTATTCTATTCATTTATTCAGCCTGCTATTGCAAATATCATGCTAGGAAAGCAAGGGAGGAACTAAGCAGTCGAAGACACACAGACTGCCAGGTTTAGCACTTCTCTCACACAAGACACGGAACGCTGGCAGTTTTACTAGTTGAGGTTTATTTGCATATTTAGACCTTTTAACCACCCCCATAAATAAATTCAGACAAGACTCAAATTTTGGTTTGGCTTTTTGGGAGAATTTAGGCCACAACTTTATTGATTACAGCAAGTGAGTGGTTGCATAGGCTCTGGTTTGACTAGCTCTCTGCACCCTTGCAGGCAGCGCTGACCCAGAGCTCCATCATAGATCAGCCTAGGGTGAACACCTGGAACAGCGGAAAGTTGGGGTCAGGCTAGTCCACCACCCAGATGTCCCCCTGGACTCAGGCACGGGCACAACCCCCTCTCTCAGGGTTGACCAAACCAAGTTGAGTCCCTGGATTCCTTTAACGGAATACCCTTCGCATAGGAATGGCGAGAGCGTTCCCCCATCCCTATCACCTGAACCAGAGCCTATCCTCAACCTTACAAGTTGTGACAATTTGCTCTGTAGCAGGCGAAACCCGAATGGCAACAGTCAATCAGCCAAGTGGGGAAAATTCCTGCCGTGCCACAATCCACCTCCAGGCGGAAGTGAATCAGTGACCTGATCGGCCTACAAGAGCAGCCAATCAGGCTCCTGGATGAAGTCAATCCGCAACCTGATTGGCCTACAGGAGTAGCCCAGAATTAGCCAATCACGTGGGGCCCATTGTATGAATAATGTATATATAGCAGATGTTTTGGGGAAAGATCTATTCCTTGCTACTATGAGCTGAATAACAAGCATGAAATTCACACTTGACTCCAAGTATATTTCACATTTGCTTTGGTTTATAAACATATCAATGAGAAAAGCTCTGTTTAAAAATTATTGACATTGTTGTTCATTTATACACCTCTTTTCAGTCCTAGCCCCCCCCAGTGGTGAACAGCATATTATTGCCACAAATATTTTAAAAGTGCAATAATTCATTCATACAAACACATATATTCCCCATATATTCCCCATTTCCACTTCTCTCTTTTTCGCTCTTTCCCCTTTCCTTTCTTTTTTCCTTTCTCTTTCCTCCTTTCTTTCCTCCTCCCTCCCCTGCTCTATCTTATATACCCCATTTTAATTACTATTATTACTATTAGTTTTATCTCAATACACCTTTCTCAATCAATTTCCTTTGTGTGTGTCTGTATATTTGAATATACTAATATAATTACTAATGGATGGGGTAAAGCAATTAAGTGTGTAATCACATCTAATGAAATGTGCTTGCTGTATTTCTCCCTATTTACTTGCACCCCCCCCCTGAAAAAAGCAGTGATGAGACACATGACAGTACAAAAGCATTTATCTGAGCTTTTTTAAAAAATAAAAATAAAGTAGAATAAAAATAAAAGGTACAATAATTCACTCGGCAATATAAGATAGCAAAATCACAATGTTGGGGGAACAAGTATAGCTGAAGACCTTCCTGAGCTCAAGAATTAAAGTGTGCTCTCACCAACGTTATATCCACCATCCTTAGGAGATAGAAACTTAAATATGCTAAATAAAATTTACCCCAGATAGAGGAATTGAATGATGCTGTCACATCTAACAATGCAGGGGATCAAGACAATCTGCTCATAAAACTAACTTTTTTTTTTTTAAATGGAATCGGATCCAGTATTAACAGTCGCCCTAAGGAGAGCTAATCCAGTTGCTTTCTAGGTAAGTACAATTCCACAAAAGCCTAAGCTAAGAAGGGTGAAGTCCTAGCCCCTGTGCCAACACAACAGAAGTGAAACGGCAGCAATACCCCAGTGGTGGCAGTCATCCCAAGAACATCAGTACTGATTGGCATTCTGGATAGATGTCAACAAAGCATTAATCCCTTTTTAAAGGATTATCATGAAGAAATCAAGAGAGGCAAGAGATTTCCGAATCCTTTACAAAAACTCAGTAATCAAAATGATGGCACAAAATACTTTTTGAAATTACACACTCATTCAGCATAAGAGCAGGCAGCAAGTAGAGCCAAAATCCTGTTTTCCAAAATTAGGTCAACAGGAATATGAAAATAAATTTCAAGAGTAGCAGAGCAGGATAAGAATTTTAGGATAAGAAAAGAACGTGGGCTTTTAAAAAATGGCAGCTATTGATCCTTTAAAATCTTATTTATATTATTTCTAAATGCATTTTTAACAACCTTCACATACCTCTGAAAGTATCTTGTCCTTATTTTGCATCCTCTAACCTCTCTAATAAACCCTTATTAGGTCATCCTCAAAGCAGTAGATGGGGAACATCTCGTTTCCAGATTTATTATCAAGAGCATATGAATTTTCTGATGAAGACAACGACTCATGCAGAATGACCTTTTGCCTCTTTCACCCAGTTCTGAGATTGATGCCCAAGATTTAAACTCCCAACAGGAGTGACCCTGACTCTCAGAATTCCTAAGAGCAAAGGTCTGAGAAACCTTTAATAGCTTATGGAAGAAGCAGCAGATGTCAAAGTCTTGGTTGGAAACAGAGTTGCTGGATTAAATAGCAATAGTTTGTTTTGCGTGTTCAGACCCAGAGACCTCCATCCTAAATAAAAACACATTTGACTCAAATTTTAATTTTGGTTTTTGGCAGAATTTAGGCCACAACTTTATTGATTACAGAAAAGTGAGTGGTTGCATAGGCTCTGGTTCAACTAGCTCCCTGCACCCTTGCAGGTAGCGCTGACCCAGAGCTCTATCACCTGAGGCAGATGAAAAGCCTGGGAACAGACTTTATTCACTCCCCAGACGCTCCCCTGGACTCAGGCATGGGCACAACCCCCTCTCAGGGGTTGACCAAACCAAGTTGAGTCCCTGGATTCCATGTTCAAATATATAAAATGATGTCATATAGAGGAGGGAGAAAAGTTGTTTTCTGCTGCTCCTGAGAAGAGGACACGGAGCAATGGATTCAAACTACAAGAAAGAAGATTCCACCTAAACATTAGGAAGAACTTCCTGACAGTAAGAGCTGTTTGACAGTGGGATTTGCTGCTAAGGAGTGTGGTGGAGTCTCCTTCTTTGGAGGTCTTTAAGCAGAGGCTTGACAGCCACCTGTCAGGAATGCTTTGATGGTGTTTCCTGCTTGGCAGGGGGTTGGACTGGATGGCCCTTGTGGTCTCTTCCAACTCTATGATTCTATGATTCTAATGGAATACCCTTCACATAGGGATGGCGAGAGCGTTCATAATAATAATAAAAATGGGTTGTGATCCAAAAAAAGGTTGCAAACCGGGACATGCACTTCCAGGTTTGACGTGTTTGTAATCCAAAACGTATGCAAACCAAGGTACCACTGTATTAGCACAACCCACGAAATGCTGTGTTGGTTGGCTTCACTTCCAAATAATTGTGTATATGAATAGAAGTATTGGGTGTGTTTTTTTTTTGCCATTGCTGGAACAAAGTTTTAAAAAGCTTTTTGATCAACACATCACTGTCTAAGCACATCACAGAGTTACATCAAAGGTAGCTTAAAGGCAAGAAAAATAATATATACCTAGCCCACTGTTGGCTAAATTCCAGTAGCGGTGGAAAATCACCTTTATAAAACAACAAAGGCTTGCTAGCAGGGGCCAGTCAGGTTATAAAGCTTCTCTCTTCAAATGCTACAAGTCAATATTTCTCAAAAAGAAACACAACATGTAATGTATTATTCTCTTAATTCTCCTCCGTTCTCCCAACAGCTTTAGTTTTCCATTCTTGGAATGACACACAGCACAGCTGACAACTGGGATTTTCCTCAAGAGCCCTCTAAAGCACGAGCATAACTTCCTGGCAGAACACTTTCCTAGCCTGTAACAACTCAGTTTGCTGAGTAAATGTGAGCATGCAAGAACCCCATGCAAGGGATGCAGTTGCGTGTCGAGGTCCCAAACCACCCCTCAAATAAAACACACTTCAGACAGAAATTAAAGTTTAAGGTTTTTGGCATGATTTTGGCCACAATTTTATTAAAATACAAAATATGTGAGTGGTTGCTTAGGCATTGGTTCCGACTTTGGGGAGAGAATGGGGGTCAGGGGCCCGGGCCCTCGCCTCTCCCCAAATGCTCCCAGGGGCTTTTGCGTGGCCCTGGCCCCCAACTGGGGGATACGGACAAAAGCATGGCGAGCCCCTGGATTCCTTTAACGGAATTCCCTGCGCAGCAGCAGCATTGGAGGGGCAGACACAGCCAATACTGACCCCTCCACCAACCAAATTAATAACCAATGCCTAACCGCCAACCTTACAAGTTGTGACTAATTGCTACGCAGTAGGCGAAAACCAGATGGCACCAGCCAATCAGCCAAATGGAAAAAATTCCTACCAGGCCCCTGCCCCAAAAGCAGACGACCCCATGACAGGCATAGCAAGGTCAAACACAGAGGCCTAAAATTAGGGAGGGAGGGATGGGCGATCCGATGTACGCATCAAAGGGGAACATCATGCTGCAAATCAAGCAATATATAGTCCCTGGGCTGTCCATCACAAATTGCAACATAGAAATCTCCCCAACGACACCCAGGGCCCAATCACAGCAGTGGCCATCTAACTATCCCGCCCAGCAACAGAGGGGTGATTTTGCTGGCCCCCACAGCAACACGTGCTCTCCATGAAGGAGAACCCGCTATAGCAGAAAGCCATTATCAAAAGTCCCAGCATTGTGCTACTCTAACAAGGGAGTTAGATTCCAGCTTGTCAGTATCCTTCTTGAACTGTGGTGCCCAGAACTGGACACAGTATTCCAGGTGAGGTCTGACCAGAGCGGAATACAGTGGTACTGGGAGCCAATGTGGGTCTTTCAAGACTGGTGTTATGTGGTCCCGGCGGCTGCTCCCAGTCACCAGTCTAGCTGCCGCATTCTGGATTAATTGCAGTTTCCAGGTTACCTTCAAAGGTAGCCCCACGTAGAGCGCATTGCAGTAATCCAAGCGAGAGATAACTAGAGCATGCACCACTCTGGCGAGACAGTCCGCGGGCAGGTAGACAGTTATTAAAACATTCATTGTCCTCATCACGCATGCACAGGCGAGGTCTAGTGTGGCCTGAATATTTCCTTCTGCTGTGCTTGTCCACACAGCAAGACCTATCAGCGAATCCAGAATCCACCAGAGTGGAAAGTATTATTTTTCCCCAGTAATGCAGGTAAAACAGGAGGGTAGGCAGTGCTGAGAAGAGTCAAATCAAGCTGATCCTGTAAAATAAAGTAATTAAAGAGGCTGTATTTCCCCCATCAAATGTCAGATTAATCTGCCATATAGTTTAATGTGTACAAGACAGGCTCACTGTAGTTCAGGTTGACTTTTAAACCTCCAGCTTAATCCCTAACTTTGCAACACAAGGAAAAGGAGATTTGGGACAAGAATGAGTTATCATGCAAAAATGCTAAGATGATTATACAGTCAAAGTACACCTGGATATATCCTGAGATCCAAATACGGGGCGCTTCAGCTGTAGATTGCAAAGCTTATGCTTGTTGGTAATTTCTGACAGTAAACCAGCTCGTCAGCATTTATCCCCTGCTTTCAGAAGACACATTTGCTATTTATAATTTTGCCTTTCATACCTGCTTGCTTGACAAAGAGCAGCCTGCAGACATCACTGCTCATTACATTTCTCGGTATCAGGATATTTTCTGATTCCTTACAAGCAGATTTCAATCCAGAGATGAGCTAGAAATTTTTAAACCTATAGATATGCTCAGTTCCCAGTGATACACGACTCATCTTTGTCACAGCTGCAGACTGAATATCTGACAACAGGCAGACTCTGACAGCAGCCACAGATGCTCCCATCTTCCTCTTGAATTGGAAACTTTTGATCTGGCCCAGTTCAAGTCTTTTTACTTCCACTCTCCCTACCATTCAAGTTGACCATTCACTCTACTTGAAGATGCTCGCTCATTATGAATTTTAACAGGGAGAAATGTAAAGTACTACACTTGGGCAAAAAAAAAATGAAAGGCACAAATACAGGATGGGTGACACCTGGCTTGAGAGCAGTACATGTGAAAAGGATCTAGGAGTCTTGGTAGACCACAAACTTGACATGAGTCAACAGTGTGATGCAGCAGCTAAAAAAGCCAATGCAATTCTGGGCTGCATCAATAGGAGTATAGCATCTAGATCAAGGGAAGTAATAGTACCACTGTATTCTGCTCTGGTCAGACCTCACCTGGAATACTGTGTCCAGTTCTGGGCACCACAGTTCAGGAAGGATACTGACAAGCTGGAACGTGTCCAGAGGAGGGCAACCAAAATGGTCAAAGGCCTGGAAACGATGCCTTATGAGGAACGGCTTAGGGAGCTGGGTATGTTTAGCCTGGAGAAGAGAAGGTTAAGGGGTGATATGATAGCCATGTTCAAATATATAAAAGGATGTCATATGGAGGAAGGAGAAAAGTTGTTTTCTGCTGCTCCAGAGAAGAGGACACGGAGCAATGGATTCAAACTACAAGAAAGAAGATTCCACCTAAACATTAGCAAGAACTTCCTGACAGTAAGAGCTGTTCGACAGTGGAATTTGCTGCCAAGGAGTGTGGTGGAGTCTCCTTCTTTGGAGGTCTTTAAGCAGAGGCTTGACAGCCACCTGTCAGGAATGCTTTGATGGTGTTTCCTGCTTGGCAGGGGGTTGGACTGGATGGCCCTGGTGGTCTCTTCCAACTCTAGGATTCTATGATTATTAAGAGTCAGAAAAGGTCCATACGCACAAGCTGGACTAACTTTATGACACAAGCCTGGTTTAAAAATAGATAGAAAGAGCCAGTGTGGTGTAGTGGTTAAGAGCGGTGGATTCGTAATCTGGTGAACCGGGTTCGCGTCTCCGCTCCTCCACATGCAGCTGCTGGGTGACCTTGGGCTAGTCACACTTCTCTGAAGTCTCTCAGCCCCACTCACCTCACGGAGTGTTTGTTGTGGGGGAAGAAGGGAAAGGAGATTGTTAGCCACTTTGGGACTCCTAGGGTAATGATAAAGCGGGATATCAAATCCAAACTCTTCTTCTTCTTCTTCTTCTTCTTCTTCTTCTTCTTCTTCTTCTTCTTCATGTGGAAGCCTTTGACGTGTTTCCAGGTTATGACTTGGGACCAACATTTGGATAGGATGGGAAGATTCAAATGCATTGCTAAACACAAGTAAGTGGCAGTTTCTAGAACTTAAATATATTGAGTGGTAGTCAACTCGCAGTAGACCCATTGAACTTAATGGATGACTAAGTTAGGCCCATTAACTTTCATGGGCTACTCTGAGTAAAAGTTGAATGCCACCCCTTTTCACTCACTGTATGTGCATCATCCATACCCTCAGGGCACCTGGAAGATCTGCCCGGCTTACCTGGCCTGCCAAAGCCAGCAGTCAGCTTATATAAGTGGTTCTCATATAGATTTAAGATGGATATATCATACCTCCATGAGGAGTGGAATAATAGGCAGTTGGAATGTCCTGTTCAACTTAAGCGGTTCTTCATCACACTCTCATCTACCTCCTTTGACCTGAGCATGCATCTGTTACAACAAAAGCTGATATTCTGAAGAGGCTCCATGATAGATGGTTAGCTCTGTCCCTCAGGTGTTGGCAACGTGGAGCAGAAATTAGGGCTTTTGTCCACGTGATGTGAAACTGCCTCATTGTAGGCCAGTTTGGGGTGAAGTTATTTCAGAGACATACACGCTTTGTTGAATTACATTCCTGTTATTTTGAGTTTACTCAGGGGACCCAGGTGGCGCTGTGGGTTAAACCACAGAGCCTAGGGCTTGCTGATCAGAAGGTCGGCGGTTCGAATCCCTGTGATGGGGTGAGCTCCCGTTGCTCGGTCCCTGCTCCTGCCAACCTAGCAGTTCGAAAGCACGTCAAAGTGCAAGTAGATAAATAGGAACCGCTCTGGCGGGAAGGTAAACGGCGTTTCCGTGTGCTGCTCTGGTTTGCCAGAAGCGGCTTAGTCATGCTGGCCACATGACCCGGAAGCTGTACACCGGCTCTCGGCCAATAAAGCGAGGTGAGCGCCGCAACCCCAGAGTCGGACACGACTGGACCTAATGGTCAGGGGTCCCTTTACCTTTACCTTGGGGTAAAGTCATTTCAGAGACATACACGCTTTGTTGAATTACATTCCTGTTATTTTGAGTTTGCTACTAGGCCATGAACTAAGCACTGGGCACACGGACACCAGGGTCAACCATCAATACTGTACTTCAACATGGAAGGTGAAGTCATCACCTCCCACAAAGCAATGAATTAACTATTTGCAGTCCGTGTCCTCATTTGAACCTGCAATGCGTCAACACAAGCGCAGCAAAGAAAACAGATTGTTTGGTTGAGACTTACTGGTATGTATCATAGTATGTGCCCAGTATATTTGCATTTCCAATTTCTAAGGTTAGATAATCTTAACCTATGTCCCAGTTCTCTATTTTAACTTTTGTATGTGTGTGTGTGTGTGTGTGTGTGTGTGTGTGTGTTTTGTTTTAATGTTACTTCGTCTTGTTCAAAAATTGTAATAAAAAACTTTGGTTAAAAAAAGAAAACACTATTCCCCACCAACCTATGAAAAGCGTCAGGAAACAGGGAAGGGAAGGCTAATGCTGTATCTATAAAAAGAATTCTATAGTGGAGAATTCACAAGGCACCTTTAGTCTTAGCAGCTACTTATTCTGCACTTGCCTTTAGGCTAGTCCTGGAGGTAAAATAATTTAGATGGAATTACTCAGTGTTGCCCTTGAAACAAAAACAAAAAAAAGCCACCTCAGGCAAAGGGAAAGTTAGTTTTAAATAACGTGAGCCGTGCTTGCATGAAATCCTTCATTAGTATGAGTAACACACCAAATCCATTAACACGGCTTTAAGAGTGAGAAAGTTGTTATCACAAAACCTCAGGGGAAATCCAGGACTGCTGAACTAATTCACTTTCTGGAACATCCAAACTGGTGCTGATGCTGCTATTTCACTTGCCTCTGTTTTACAAATAATTTTTAAAAAAAAATAAAAATGGAGAGTGTTCTACTGGATTCTGCATTCACCTCCTTCAGAAAAATCTTCTTAGGCTGCAGTGAATCATGGTGTACAGAAATAACGAAAACAAGTTAGAACTCATTCTATTAAGCTCGCTGAGTGATGTAATTTCAATATCCAAGGGGTGATATTATGAGTAATGGGTGGAGAATCAAAAAATATCCCTTGGTCCAAAACCATGTGGGTTTCTATCTTGTAAATATTTCAGTGTTTGTTCTGACCACAGGCCAACATGAGTTTGTTAATCTTTCTTTCTTTTTTAAAAAGCCTCATATTGGCTTATGCTGAAGTTCCTCCCAAACTCAAAGTGCAGTGAGCTTTGTGGCTGCCTCCGCATGGCATTGGTTCTTCTGCTATTTTCCAATCTCAGAAGAGCTCCGTGGACACCCTAAGCCCACAGTGTAGTGTGCATCAATGCATAGAGAGCATTCTTACATAATGTATCTGTGCTTGGTTTGCCAGTTGCACAGTCACCGACAGGAAAATGCTCCAGAAGGTCATAACCACAGCCCAAAAGATTATCAGTCATCCTCTCCCATCTTTGGATGAACTATATAGCTCCTGTTGTCTCAAAAAAGCAAACAACGTTTTACAGGATTCATCTCATCCTGGATATAGTCTGTTTGCATGGTTGCCTTCGGGCAAGAGATACAGAACAATTAAATCAAGAACAAATAGACTAAAAAACAGTTTTTATCCAAGAGCTATAACTATTTTAAATGCTGTAACCAAATGATATGATCTTTGGGGAGTCGTGATGGACGGTATGTATGTGTATGTGTGGTTGTAAATGTATAAATGCGTATATGTGGCTGTAAATGTGGGATGGCATTCAATTTCGTTGTACTACGTACAATGACAATAAAGTATCTATCATCTATCATCTATCATCTATCTATCTATCTATGCTTGTGGTGCGTATATCAGGCATATGCAAACTCGGCCCTCCAGATGTTTTGGGACTACAACTACCATCATCCTTGACAACTGGTCCTGCTAGCTAGGGATGATAGGAGTTGTAGTCCCAAAACATCTGGAGGGCCGAGTTTGCCTACGCCTGGCGTATATGCATACAGCATGAACACTGTTGGTAGAGCAACAGACCGAGTGGCAGTCACGCAAAGCTACCAATAGCATGTTTGCTGGAGGGTCCAATAAAACCAGCTCACCATGATTTGCAGTGAAGAAGAGTTTGGATTTGATATCCTGCTTTATCACTACCCGGAGGAGTAGTGGGGGGGGGGAGCACTGCTGGTGTTGCACAGTATGCAGCCCAGCACAACAGACTTAAATTAAGTTAGGAGGCTTTGAGCATCCCTAACCTGAGATTTCCAAGTCCATGCACAGCATTATAATAATAATTTATTATTTTTACCCCGCCCATCTGGCTGGGTTTCCCCAGACACTCTGAGTGGCTTCCAACAAAGATTAAAAATACATTAAAATGTCACACATTAAAAACTTCCCTAAACAGGGCTGCCTTCAGATGTCTTCTAAATGTCAGGTAGTTGTTTATCTCTTTGACTTCTGATGGGAGGGCGTTCCACAGGGCGGGTGCCACTACCGAGAAGGCCCTCTGCCTGGTTCCCTGTAGCTTTGCTTCTCGCAGTGAGGGAACCACCAGAAGGCCCTCGGCGCTGGTCCTCAGTGTCCGGGCAGAACGATGGGGGTGGAGACTCTCCTTCAGGTATACTGGGCCAAGGCCGTTTAGGGCTTTAAAGGTCAGCACCAACACTTTGAATTGTGCTCGGAAACGTACTGGGAGCCAATGTAGGTCTTTCAAGACCGGTGTTATATGGTCTCGGCGGCCGCTCCCAGTCACCAATCTAGCTGCCGCATTCTGGATTAATTGCAGTTTCCGGGTCACCTTCAAAGGTAGCCCCACGTAGAGCGCATTGCAGAAATCCAAGCGAGAGATAACTAGAGCATGCACCACTCTGACGAGACAGTCTGTGGGCAGGGAGGGTCTCAGCCTGCATACCAGATGGAGCTGGTAGACAGCCGCCCTGGACACAGAATTGACCTGCGCCTCCATGGACAGCTGTGAGTCCAAAATGACTCCCAGGCTGTGCACCTGGTCCTTCAGGGGCACAGTTACCCCATTCAGGACCAGGGAGTCCCCCACACCCACTCGCACCCTGTCCCCCCAAAACAGTACTTCTGTCTTGTCAGGATTCAACCTCAATCTGTTAGCCACCATCCATCCTCCAACCGCCTCCAGGCACTCACACAGGACCTTCACTGCCTTCACTGGTTCCGATTTAAAAGAGAGGTAGAGCTGGGTATCATCCGCATTCCACCCAGTGCACCAGACTGATTCTGTTATTTAAAAGGTGCAGTTTTAAAGTATATTTTGCACTTAGGAGTGAGGCAGATTTTGTAGGAGCCAGCTTGGAAGAAGGAGAGACCAAGTACCAGTCACAGGAGAAATCCTGTTCTTGCTGGTATGCTCTGGTCTCCCCCCGCCCTCCCAGCCCATCTTCTTCCCTGTAGTGCTTAATTTCAGAGCTGTCAGGGATGAAGCTGACCTGTAAATCACAGAGTCTCTTTTTCCAGTCATTGGCTTCTGGATGCAGTTAGGCACTCAGAAAGTAAGAGGAGAAAATGCGCGGCCTCCCCCACAGCAGCAAACAGAAGAAAGAAACCTGTTCCCTATCCTCTGCAGCAGCCCATGTGCCAGGGTCAATGTTTAGGTGTCTGGGTTTCGCATCCCAGATTTTTATTTATTTATTTGCAGAGCAACATAAGCGAAGTACAAGGTAAAATCCTGGCATGCTAGCTTTCTGTGTGCAGGGATGTTCTTAACTGGGCAAGAATCCTAGCCCAGTCCTACAACTATTGGGAATAAAGCCAGGCTTTCTATGTGACTGAGAACTGATGACCAAGTATTCCTTTCTCTGGGGAGCTGACACATAAAGGCCCAATGTCTTTGGATCAGACCAAGGTTTCTTTAAAACAAGTTTTCAAAATGAGATGTGCTGTACAAACACTGAACTCCGCATGTGCTTATTTGGATTAGTGTGGTTTCTTCAAAAGAATCTCCCGGTCACTTATGCTGTGCCAACTTGTGTTTACTGATTATTTTTTCTTAGCGCCTTTCTTCTTTCAATATTTCTCCCTTATCATTTGTATACAGACCTTCCTTATGTTTATTGGATGTATATACACAATAGGAAAACTGGAATGGAATGATTTATACAGTATTTACAACGTAAGTCCTTTCCAGACACTGTTTAAACATGGGTGGGGTGGGGGTGGGCAATTGCGTGTTTAGACCTTTAACCACCCCCTAAATAAATTCAGACAAGACTCAAATTTTTAGTTTGGTTTTTGGCAGAATTTAGGCCACAGCTTTATTGATTACAGCAAGTGAGTGGTTGCATAGGCTCTGGTTTGACTAGCTCCCTGCACCGTGGCAGGTAGCGCTGACCCAGGGCACCAGCATAGGTCAGCCTAGGGCAGTGATGGCTAACCTTGACACTCCAGATGTTTTGGAACTACAACTCCCATCATCCCTAGCTAACAGGACCAGTGGTCAGGGATGATGGGAGTTGTAGTCCCCAAACATCTGGAGTGTCAAGGTTAGCCATCACTGGCCTAGGGTGAACACCTGGAACAGCGGAAAGCTGGGGTCAGGCTAGTCCACCACCCAGATGTCCCCCTGGACTCAGGCACGGGCACAACCCCTCTCAGAGTTGACCAAACCATTGAGTCCCTGGATTCCTTTAACGGAATACCCTTCACATAGGGATGGCGAGAGCGTTCCCCCATCCCTATCACCTGAACCAGAGCCTATCCGCAACCTTATAAGTTGTGACGATTTGCTACGCAGCAGGCGAAACCCAAGTGGCAACAGCCAATCCACCAAGTGGGGAAAATTCCTGCCGTGCCCCTGTCCCAACGACACACGACGGCATAGCAAGGTCAAGCGCAAAAGCCCTAAAAGTAGAGAGAGGTGGGCGGGTGTTCCCATGCACTGGCCCAAAGAGGAAGCTCAGACGCACATGCATGGGCGTTTGACTAGTGTCCCATTGATGTGATTACACCCAGCAACGAGGGACCTACCAATAGGGTGTTGTGGCTATCCAATCGGACCCACCCACAACACAGGGTTTGGTTGCCAGGTCGCACTGCAACACATGCCCTCTTTGAGGGAGGACATTATTTATCTGGGCTCTACCCAGAACTGTAACGCCAGTTTGAAGGTTAGAATGGAACCCACATATGTGGAACCGTTCACGTGTAGGACGCTCTCGCAAGCAATAAGGAAACTTGATTTTTAGGATTTCAAATCGCACGGAGAGAGGCCTATAAGTATATAGGTGCTATTCTGACATTCAAATGAATATATGCATGATAGGGGTGGAACCTGCACTGCAGTTCTGCTCCACAGACGTAGGTTCAGCGTCACTCCGCAGATTGTGCCTCAAGGGTTATTTTGCACGGAGGAAAGGGTTAAACTCTCCTCCTGAAGCGAGGGCAGCCCAAATTTGCTTTGCACTCCCATCTCCCCCCCCATTTTAAATACTTTATTGAAATTCATAGGTAACATACACAATATACCAAGATGAAAACAATCGTGTACTACAGGGGTGGCCAACTCCCAAGAGACTGCGATCTACTCACAGATTTAAAAATTGGCAGTGATGTACCCCCTTTTTGGGGGTTCAGGTCAAAGTTGTTGAGTTTTTTCAGGGAGAAGGTAAAATGTTGAGCTTTTTTTAGGGGAGACACAGTTGTTCAACTTCCTTAGGGGGAGCCAACCAGTGATCTACCGCAGACGTCCAGTGATCTACTGGTAGATCACGATCTATCTGTTGGACATGCCTGGTGTACTAATAATCTTGCATATGTTTACATAAATTAAATTTATGCAATCTCTTTTTTCCTATCTTTTTACTAACATAGAATAGACTTCCTATCATTTCCCAATGCATATAACCTATCTGGTGATGAAGGTAGCCTACTTATCATTATTACCTTACTCTTTCTGTATTTTCTAATGCTTTCTTAAAACAATTTGTATCTTTTTGCTTGTTTAGACACGGGTCATTCAAACGCTGCCATAGATATTGTACCGCTGTTATTATTCTGTAAATATCTCTTATACTGATCCCATTTGCACTTTGCTTTGCACTCCCATCTCAATGCTGCAAACACATTTTTAAACCCGCTGCAGGAGATCCACAGTTAGAGACATCTTGTTTGGCCTTAAACGATTGTGCTGAAACCAAGCCCAACCAAAACTAGCAAGGATTGCCCCTCTCAAGAGTCTTCAAGCTAAAAGCTCGCTGCCCCAAATCCTCCAACACTTCCACAACACGAGTCTTCAAATTCTTGCTCGAGTGCCTAAGAGCCAAAATCTCACCACAAGATCCGCAGCTAAATTAATCTGAAGTACTTGGTGCTTGAACTTCCTGGCTCTAAATCAGCTGAAGTTCAAGCAATCCAGCCTAATGGGGTTATGGTGGGTTGTTAAGTAACCAACTGCTGTGCACTAAAAATAGAAAAAAAAGGACCTTTTGGTGTTTGCAGACAATAAAGCCACTAAGTGATAGAAAATTGTTCTGGCTCTGTGTTTCTAAGGGATGGCATCTTTTTCATTACCAAAGGTGATCAAATGTAGCTTGAAGTAGTTGTAGGGGAACTTGGGTCCTATGGATGTTGCTGAACCGCAACCGACATCCTCTCTGGCCACTGGCCTTGCTTGCTCATGGGAACTGTAGTACAGCTGAATCTGCAGGACCAGCAGTTCCCTAAAGTAAAGGTTTAGGAGGGGGGGGGGAATCTCTCAACCACTCTTATGTAGGGGTAGCCAAAGTCCTGCCATCCATATCTTGCCAGACTACAAAATCCATCAACCTCGAATAATGGTCATTGTTGGCTGGGACTGCCTGACAACCTTAGGAAGTTACCACGTGGGCTAGTGCTGCTCTGATGGAAGCCCTGCGCAATGCAAATTGCAAGCGTGAAGAGCTGGGGATCAAACCTGGAATGGGCTGAAGCCCCCCCCCCCTCTCCCCCACACAACGACCAAACTGGATTGATGCACCCATACTGGCTATTTCCCCCCAAGAATAATGTGCACTCAATAAATTGTACACTTAATATCTTGTAAAGGTAAAGGGACCCCTGACCATTAGGTCCAGTCGCGGACGACTCTGGGGTTGCAGCGCTCATCTCGCTTTATTGGCCGAGGGAGCCGGCGTACAGCTTCCGAGTCATGTGGCCAGCATGACTAAGCCGCTTCTGGCGAACCAGAGCAGTGCACGGAAACGCCATTTACCTTCCTGCCGGAGCTGTACCTATTTATCTACTTGCACTTTGACGTGCTTTCGAACTGCTAGGTTGGCAGGAGCAGGGAACAAGCAACAGGAGCTCACCCCGTCGCGGGGATTTGAACGGCCGACCTTCTGATCGGCAAGCCCTAGGCTCTGTAGTTTAACCCACAGCGCCACCCGTGTCCCTAGCGTGCCTATTAAGGAACTCTGAATGGTTTATATGAATCTCATTTTGCCCCCATAACAATCCTGTGAGAGAGTTTCAGCTGGGTGATAATGACTAGATGTAAGCCAGCCAATGTGTTATAATGAGTGAGGAGGTTGCGAATGCAGATCTATTCAGGAGCTTCACAACTACACTGGTGCGGTAGATTAGGCTGGGATTGAACTGTCTAATTCAGGCATAGGCAAACTCGGCCCTCCAGATGTTTTGGGACTACAACTCCCATGATCCCTAGCTAACAGGACCAGTGGTCAGGGATGATGGGAATTGTAGTCCCAAAACATCTGGAGGGCCGAGTTTGCCTATGCCTGGTCTAATTCAACCTTTTCAGACCCAGGACCCACATTTAAACCAAACGTGTATTTGGGGTCCCCTTTCTTAATCTTAATCTTAATCCAGAGTCGGACACGACTGGACCTAATGGTCAGGGGTCCCTTTACCTTTACCTTTACTTCATAATCTTTTACCATATTCTTGCATAGTGGGACTGCTCCTGTTGTGACCCACGTTGGAGCAGGCCAAGACCCACCAGTTGAAGACCATGCATGGTCTAAGGCCATGCAGAGAGCTGTATAAAATAGGTTGCCTCCACCCTGTCCTCATCTTAGGCCTGTGGTCCTTCCGCTGAACTGCATTGTTGTGCTTAAACAGCGTGAATGGGAAAGTGTTAAACCGGAGATGGAAAGCACTAATGCTATTTAAATATTTCAGTATTTCCGTAGCTGCAAGGTAAGTAGCCACTTCAGAGGGAAGGGGAGAAAGCTATTTTAAGTGGAGCTGCTTGAGTGTTTGAATGAAGTACCAGGTGTTGATCATGAATTCTTTCATTAAAAAAAAAATAGTTACAAAGATTGTTTGTTTTGATGTCCTAACTGAAGCCCAACCAATTCAGAAGCCCAACCAATCCAGGTCGTGTTTTTATTGTGTGAATTTATTTCACACACCTTTTATTTTTATTTTAATAAACAATATCCTTTAATGGGCATTAATGTGCGCAGGCTGGCTAGAGGCAGAGACATATCCCAATTTCCCCATCTTAAGTGTGATCAGTTTGTCAAATATAATGAGAAAAAGAACTAAAATGGGAACTAAAAGATGAAGAGGTGAAAGGGGTAATGACCAAATGGGCACAGGATTTGGGGAGACCAATATACAGAACACAGTGGGACAAACTATGGAAAGAGAGTATGAGGTTTACAGCCTGCACAGAAATTAAGGAAAACATGCTAAAATTAGTATATAGGTGGCATTTAACACCGGATAAAATGGCTAAAATATATAAAAATAATTTAAATAAATGCTGGAAATGTCATGAGACCGGTACATATTTCCACTGTTGGTGGAAATGTAAAGAGATATATAAATTTTGGAACGATATATATGAAAAACTCAAAAAAATGCTGAAAATCACATTTCTGAAAAAGCCTGAAGCTTTCCTATTAAGTATGGTGCCTGATAACATCCCGGGAGATAGGAAGAATATATTTCTATACGCATGTGCAGCAGCCAGACTTCTTATTGCACAAAAGTGGAAAGGAGAGGAGCTACCTACAATTCAAGAATGGTATGTTAAATTAGTAGAATTCATGAATCTAGCCAAGATGACGGCAGCAATCAGAAACATAGCAAAGCAAAAAATTAAGGAGGAATGGAAATATGTTGAAGAATTTTTAAAAAAGAAGGTATAAAAACAGAATTAGTGATTTGTCTTGAGTGAGATACATATGGAAATGGAGATAACTATAGATATATAGACATTGGAGATTTGTAATAAGTTTATATTTCTGAAGAGTATTATTAAATGAGGCTGAAATGTAATAGAGATAGCAAGAGGAATGAGTAGAAAAAAGAGAAGCGATGTACGAACAAGTTGAAGTCATATTTTAAATGTTCCTTTTTTATGTTTTCTAATATGGTTTGTTTTTGTTGTATACGGTATTCTTTTTCTTTTTTTCTGTTAGATTCTGTTAGTTTGTTTTTGTATATTTTTGTTGGTTTTGGTTTTTTTGTATGTATAATTGTGTTGTTTTTAAGAATTATAAATAAAGTGTATTTTAACAAAAAAAAATTTAATATTTATTTTTTGTTGGTTACTATGTTACGTATTTTTGTGTTTTTATGTTGTAAACTGCCCTGTGATCCTCAGATGAAGGGCGGTATAGAAATTTAATAAATATTTATCATGATCATGATCATCAGTGCCATAATAACCCTATATAATAATCTTGAAGTGTCCCTGCTTTTCCGTGTGTCGCGGAAGTGCGCTCTGCGCATGCCACACGCGGACGCAGGGATTGGCCAGTGGACAGGAAGTGACGGCCGCCCGCCCGCCTCCCTCACAGCCCTGCCGGAGGACGGCCAGCCCGGCCTGGAGGCAGCGGCAGTGAGGAGAACGAGGAGCCCGGGCCAGGCCGTGGCGGCGGCACCGGGGCCTCGGCTAACCAGCTCGCCCTGGCGCTGCTGTTCCTGCGGAGGGGCGGCGAGGTGGGCGCTGGCGGGCGCCGCGGAACGCGCTCCAAGCGGGGGGAGCAGGGCGCGCCGGGGCCCCGCGAGCAGCTCGGAGGGGCGGCAAGGCGGGAGCGGCCGGAGCGTGCTCGAAGCGGGGGCCGGGAGCAGGGCGCGCCGGGGCCCCGCGAGCCGCTCTGCCGCCTCCTGTCTCCTCTTCCTCTAGAGCCCGTTAGTCAACGGGCTAACTTCAACTAGTAATAATATAATGAGAAAAAGAAGGGGAATAAAGTGCTTTGTTTTGTGACTGAACTGCCCTGCATGTGTTGCATTGTTTATGCCTTCGCAATGGTCAGACCCATTTGGATTATGGGTGTGCTGCCTGCCATACATGATGAAACCGATCCCTCAAGAGGTAAACAAATAGCCTGCTATATGAGACCCTTGGATGTGGGACAGATGAGACATTTCAAACTAATCCTTAGTGAAATGAAGAATATAGCCCCCCCCCATTTAATTAATAGGCCAGGAATACCCCATAGGGAACAGCAATTGTTACTTATGCACCAGCCTCTAGCACCCTGCCGGCTGCTCACAGCGGAAGACTTGATGAGAAAATTGAAAGTATGGAACCTGCTGCTCACTAGGGATGCGGTTTTTGTGGCGGTTGGGGGTGGGGGGAGTCCCCATTACAAAATTGTGAGGCGGGTGGTGGGGCTGGTAGTTAAAAGCTGAGGACTTTCTCTGTCATAACAGACTACAAAGGCCATTCACCCAAGGTTTCTTAAACAATAATGGTATGGCAGTTCATCGGTTTGCTGAAAGGTTGAAGGAACAGGCTTCGGGAAACTAAAATGGCGGAATCATAGCTCCCTTAAAAAAAAAAAAAAAAAGACCTTTGAATAGGCTGGTGTCTACAGCATACTTTCTGGCCTTGCCCTAAAATAAAGAAAAGTGCTAAATCAGGGGTCAGCAACCTTTTTCAGCCGTGGGCCAGTCCACCGTCCCTCAGACCCATAGCTGTCAACCCTCCCTTTTTTTGGCGAGAAACTCCCTTATTCCAAGGCTGTTTCCCGCTACCATCCCGGATTTTTGATATCCCTTAAATTTCCCGGATTTCAAAGGAAGCAGCTCCTCTCCCTCCCTGCTGGCCAGGGAGGCTCCTCAGCTGCGTTGCTCGGCTGCTAATAAGGAGTCTGAGACTGACTGGGGGCGGAGCTTGCATGCCTTGTGCAGCCAGACCCTCACGCCCAACCAGACAGACAGCCTGCCTGCCGTCTACGCGCTCGCTCTTTCGCTCACCCGTTCGCACGCAGCCTCTGGAGCGCAGGGTGGCGAGGCTACTTGGTGCCATTGCAGCGCCCTTGTGGCATCCCTTATTTTCAAATCCGAAAGTTTGGGAAAATCCCTTATTTTCAAATCCGAAAGTTGACAGCTATGCTCAGACCATGTGGTGGGCCGGACTTTTTTTTTTGGGGGGGGGGGTTGAACAAATTCCTATGCCCCACAAATAACCCAGAGATGCATTTTAAATAAAAGGACACATTCTACTCATGTAAAAACACGCTGATTCCCGGACCGTCTGCAGGCCGGATTTAGAAGGCGATTGGGCCACATCCGGCCCATGGGCCTTAGGTTGCCTACCCCTGTGCTACATGAACCAGAAACAGTCACAGGATATGTGCCTCCAATGGATCTACTAGTTATGCTTTTAGGGGATATTAATGATTTAGTCCCAACAATCAAGTTCTAAGAAATAAATGGTTATTATTGTATTAACTGCTAAATAACTGGAGAAATGTGGGGTGTAATCCACTGAGAGGAGTCAAGTACAACATTCCTTGTAATGCTAGAGAAGACATGCGAGGGGATGTTTGGTCCAGCCAGTTGAAACTTCCTGTTCCTCCTGGCTGGAACATCCTTCCTTTTGCATGTGATAGAAGGTGGGCGTGACCTAACCTGTCCAGGTAACAAAAGGATGAGTCACACAGCACACCTCTCTCTCTCTCTTTCACTTCCTTCTTCGTTCGACCAGCTTTTTAGCTAGGAATGCTGGACGGGGATTATCCCTCCATATGGGGTAGATCCACATGTACATATTTGTAACTAAGTCTGCCTTCAGGGATCCAACTGTGAACTGATGTAAGTAAACTTCTTTTATAGACTTTGAATAAGATTGTGGCGTCTTTATTCTTTTAAGAGGGATTCAAGGGAACTTACCAGGAACATACAATTCAATCTGAAGACAGATTTAATTGTGTAATAGTCAGAGGCTTACACAAGCCTGCAACCAGCTATCTGCTGTGCATGTAAAAGGGGAATGTAAACTCTGCTAAGGAAAGGAACTTGCTAGCACAAGTTAGGAAGGATATTAATAAACAATATATCCTCTCCTGCTACCCTGAACATCCCCACAAAAAATATAAGGACTCACACCAGGGTTGGCCCAAGACTTGTTGGCACCTGAGGCGAACCACAAAATGGCATTCTCCCACCAGGGAAGATGGGGCAAGTGAAGAGCTACATTGGGAATGGGGGATCAGGGTCAAAGTAATCTTACCAGACACACTGAACCAACCCTCGGGGCAGGAGGAGAGCAGCAGCACCTCCTATTCACTGAGAGGCCGCCGCAGATGTGGAGTTGATGGACAAGGTATATACACATTTAATAAGTAATAATAATAATAATAAGCTGGTAGAACCAGCCTCCAAGGTGCATGATGCAGCCATCACTGCCCCGTAGCAGCTGTAGCAACCAACACATCTCTTGGAGGCGGGATCTGCTGCCCCGGTGGATCCTGCCACCTGAGTCGGTCACTTCACCATGCCTCAAACTCTAAGACTAGGTTTGCTGCTCTGATGTAGAAGGGCCACATCAGCAATGCATTGGCTACATGAAAGGTGTATGAAAAGGATTACATTCTTTGGCTATATGGCCTACACAGATACAAATCTCCAGCAGACTCCAGCCTAATAGACCGACACAGCCTGGAGAACATCAGTAACTATGACAACTTCTTCCTAAAGCTGAAGGCCATCGCATCAGGCACCTATTTCCACGATCGCTTTTGAACAAACCAAGGCATGCAGATTTAGATAAGAACAACTGGCTTCTGTCTGGGGTAGAGCTCTGCAGGCGGTTTGAGAGGGGAGTCAGAAAGCAGGAAGCCTTGCAGCTACTAAAGAGTAGCTCATGCAACCATTTGATAAGAAGGCAGAGGAAATCTACTAGCTAGCTGGTGTCATCTGACCCCTGTTGAAATAGTAGCTGCAAGACTCATTCTAGTTATCTGCAGTGATGGCCCTGAAGCAGTCCAGCAGTACCCTCTTGTGGAGCTGGAAAGGACACTAAGGGTCATCTAGTTCAACCCCCTGCAAGGCAGGAATCTGAACTGGATCATACCAGACTGATGGCCATCTGAGCTCTGCTTGAAAACCTCCGTGGAAGGATTAGTGCTGCATGGGAGCCCCACTTCCAGGGCAGCTGTTGGGAGCTCACTTTAACTTCCTGGCTCCTCCTCTATGGCCACATCCTTACCTGCCGCCCCCATGACATCACATATGTTGTCAGGTGTGGGGCAGGCGGGCATGGCTGGGGGGGATAGCCTCACAGGCCAAAGTGGGATCTGTGCTGGGCACATGGGCTGGAGGTATCCCACCCATAGCTGTCAACCCTCCCTTTTTTTGCGGGAAACTCCCTTATTCCAATGCCGTTTCCCGCTGCTATCCCGGATTGTTGATATCCCTTAAATTTCCCGGATTTCAAAGGAAGCAGCTCCTCTCCCTCCCTGCCGGCCAGGGAGGCTCCTCAGCTGCGTTGCTCGCCTGCCAATAAGGAGTCTGAGACTGACTGGGGGCGGAGCTTGCATGCCTTGTGCAGCCAGACCCTCACGCCCAACCAGACAGCCTGCCTGCCATCTACGCGCTCGCTCTTTCGCTCACCCGTTCGCGCGCAGCCTCTGGAGCGCAGGGTGGCGAGGCTACTTGGTGCCATTGCACGGCCCTTGTGGCATCCCTTATTTTCAAATCCGAAAGTTTGAAAAAATCCCTTATTTTCAAATCCGAAAGTTGACAGCTATGATCCCACCCCTGGCACAGAGAATAAAGCACTTGTGCCCAAGCCTTTGAACACAGATTCTTGCGGGACCACCTCTCCTGGTATGTCCCACAGAGGATCCTAAGGTCCATGAATAATAATAGCTTAAAGGTCATGGGCCCCAAAGAAGCCAGATTATCCTCCACAAGGGCCAGGGCTTTTTCAGTGATGGCTCCGACCTGGAAAATGCTCTGTCCCACAAGACTAGTGCCCTGCAGGACTTGATCTCCTTCCGCAGGGCCTGTAAGATAGAGCTATTCCGCCTGATCCTGATTTGAATTAGCCTGATCCTCTATTCCCTTTCCCCTTTCCTCTTCTATGAAGAAACCCTTTCTGGGACCCCACATTTTAATTCTTCGCTGGTCTCCTTGCTGGCCTGAGTAGGACCAACTTGGCCTGTTAGCCCTGGTGATCATTTGATGTCTACTGACTGGGTTTTGTTCCCCCCCAAAAAATGACCCCTGAATTTTTGAATTTTATTGATATTGATGCTGCATTTTATGCTGTTTCTAAGTTGCATTTTATATCTAAGTTATATCTCTTGCCCCCCGCAATGCTCATGTATATATATGCTACAGTCGACAGAAGCGTCAGTTATCTTCAGAGCTATAATCAAGAAAAGCTTATGCCAAAACCAAACAAAACTCTGTTAGTCTTCAAAGT
The DNA here is from genome assembly GCA_034642065.1 of Darevskia nairensis. Taxonomy (NCBI): domain Eukaryota; kingdom Metazoa; phylum Chordata; class Lepidosauria; order Squamata; family Lacertidae; genus Darevskia; species Darevskia nairensis. The sequence continues at coordinate 2,335,968 of JAWWNI010000012.1, forward strand.
GCCATAAGACCCTTAAAAAAATGAAAATAAAAAAATGGAGGAGGGGAGTTTACAACAACTAGAAGTAATTTAAATGCTGTGTAGGAAATGCAAGTTCTGTATATTTAAAAAGAGAGGCAGAGAGAAAGAGAGAGCTGCCGAACTTATACAGCCTGAACTGTGACACAAGGTATGAAAAAATAATTGACACTTCTACAAAAATAGGAAGAAAATGGTTGAAAGGTTTGCAGTAGGTATTTCCATCTTGAGAACTTGACAATTCCCTGCTCCCCAGATCTCATATAAGAGTCATTCTCATGCAATACAGCTAGCAAATAACATTTGGCTCAGGGAAACTTTGCATTTCCCATTTTGGAAGCATTTCAGCAATATAAATCTCCTTTATCTCTGTCGGAATGAATTCTTTTTGTCATGGTTCAGCTGATTGGCCCAGCCGATTCTAGCTTTTAAAGCAATGTGACAAGGGGGAATGCTAGCAGATCTCTGTCATTTCTCTCTCTCCTCTTCATCCCCAGAATTGCTGGGAGGTGGGAGGTATGTGAAGCACAGGGATCTGGAAAGGCTGTGTTTTTTAAATAATTGAAAGCTGGCACGTGGCAGTGAAAACTGAGGTGAAAAGTAGGTTCCTGTCTGAGCCAGGAAGGATGTTTGGACTGAAAGGGTGATCGAATGAAAATTGCTCTGGGATATTTACAAGAACTGAAACACCGGAGAAGCAAATCATGAAAAAAGAAACCAACTGCGCCAAGCAGTTTAAACTCACACCAGCCTTCGTCAACCTGGTGCCCTCCAGGTGACCTGTACTGCAACTTCTTTCAGTCCCGGCCAGCACAGTCCTGGTGGATGGGGTAGATGACAGCTAAGGAGCGCCAGGTTGATGGAAACTGATCCGAACTGACTTCATGTTTGCAATCTCCCTTCGCGGTCCTCCACCCTCCCACCCTGGTCCTACAGCTTGCTCGCATTGATTTAAGCAAATTCTTGGCAATGTTGCAAGTACACCCATGCCCTACTGCTATGCTTTTATTTCGCTGAACGATGTACCGGTATGCTGCCTGCAACCCTCTGTCCACTTCCCTGAGAGTAAGTACTGTAGGTTGGGACTCCTCCCTTAAGGGAAAACAAGCCACGGAGTTATTACTAACCAACCGGTAGAGGTGGGGCCTTGCCTTTTTATTATTTTACAGGCTTGAGAAAACACAACTGAACAAAAAATGAAGTTTGCATCTGAAATATTCTCGGAGTCAAGTGTGAATTTCATGCTCTTTATTCAGCTCATAGTAGCAAGGAATTAGTCTTTCCCCAAAACGTCTGCTATATATATAAATTATTTACACGTGATTGGCTAATTCTGGGCTACTCAGCCAATCAGGTTGCGGATTCACTTAATCCAGGAGCCTGATTGGCTGCTCTTGCAGGCCAATCAGGTGGGTGATTCACTACCACCTGGAGCTGGATTGGGTGGCTCCTGCGGACCAATCAGACTGCTGCATACTGGATCCTATTGTTCTAGGACCAATCAGACTGCTGCATTTTGGATCCTATTGTTCTAGGATTCAGCTCAGTACATAATAATTTTAGTGGACGCTGGGTGTTTCCTGGGTGTTTGACTCTGTGTGAAGGAATCTTAACCCGAAACGACTGTTTTAGCTATGGAGTTGTGAAATTTCCCTTGCTTACCTTGTAGTCTCCCTCAATATTTAGCCTGGGTTTATATAAATAATGAACAGGCCCTTGTCAAAGCAGGAAAAAAAGAAATCTCAGGATATAAATCCCAAGGCAGAGAATTAAAGCATAGTAGTATGCTTGTCCTATTAGAGAAATAAGATATTGAGCGAAAGTGGTGCCACGAGTGATGAAAAAAGCAACAAAAACTAATAAATTCAGAATAGTGGGTGGCTAGCTTCTGGGATATAAATTTAGCATATACTTCATCGTCTGGTGTGGGCTTGAGAAAGATGATCTTCACGCCTCCACAGTAGCTACTTCCAAAAAACCCCCCAAAAACGTAGGCAGAGCAAATAAGAAATCTTGCCCTTAGCACATATTTCAATAATGGAGCAAAGTACTAAAGAATCAAATAGCAATATTTGGTGGACTGTGTAATGGCTAAGCATTTGATGTTAAATGGGCATCATGTGCTGTTTAATCAGCTGCTCACAATAGTCAGTGTAGAAGGCCTGACATCAGTGTGAGGTGACCTTGGGAGTGGGGGCCATGGATTTGGGTGGAATCCACAGTGTGAATATATTATTATTATTATTATTATTATTATTATTAATAATAATAATAATAGAATGCTTCGAACATTCCAAATGGAAACTGTAGAGAAGAAGTGCTCATTGCCAGTAAAATTACAAGTCCAGATGTGTAGTCCCTTTGTATTTAGAGCTGAAGAGAAACCAGAGTACTGAGACCTTGTTTCATCAGAGGCTACCTCATTCACCTCCAAACGGAGCCCCCCAAAATCTCACTTGGATTCTCAAAACGGCTGCAAGGAGACAAAGCTACAGCACCAAATGTCACATCAAGTTCAAAATACTGTTGGGAGTTTAGCCAGGAAATGCAAGAAGGAACCTAGGACGTTTCTGCACAACAAAATCCTCCTTTATGCTTTGAAATGGAGTAGCTTATATTAGTGGTTAATCCCACAGCATGGTAAACAGCAGAAGATCTGAATCATCCAACTTTGGTCAGACAAGATGTGCCGCTTATTCCATGTTCAGTGAGATTCCTAGGCTTTGCCCATGTGGCAAATGTGCCAGGGACATTGCTCTGAGAAAGCTCCCTTTGCAAAAGTCTTGACTCCAGGCTTATTTGTGGGCAAAGCAGGGTCTATGTCTTGGATGAAGCTGGAGCTGAGTGGCAAATGCAAAACCAAATATCTTCCAAGATGTCTTACGAAGTCAGCCGAAGTTCCTGCCAATACAGTAGAACCTCTACTTACAACCACCTCTACTCGCGGACGTTCCAAGTTGTGACCACGGCAAACTTGGAAATAACCGGCGGGTTTGTTGCTGTTAGCGCATGCGCAGGAGCGGCGATCATCGTTCATGCCTGTGTGGAGGCGGCGATCGCCGTTCGTGCATGCGCAGAAGCGGTCAATCGCCGCCTGCGCACAACGGCGCCTCTCCCAGTGAGCCGTTTCACCATAAGGATGGGACTCTGGCACAGATTGTGGTTGTGAAGAAGAAGAAGAGTTTGGATTTGATATCCCGCTTTATCACTACCCGAAGGAGTCTCAAAGCGGCTCACATTCTCCTTTCCCTTCCTCCCCCACAACAAACCCTCTGTGAGGTGAGTGGGGCTGAGAGACTTCAGAGAAGTGTGACTAGCCCAAGGTCACCCAGCAGCTGCATGTGGAGGAGCGGAGACGCGAACCCGGTCCCCCAGATTAGAGTCCACCGCTCTTAACCACTACACCACACTGGCTCTCAGTGTGAGTAGAGGATCCACTGTAGTGCCATTCCTCTTTATGTGTCCTGACTGCAGAAAGCCCTCGCTCATTAAATTTCACCTCCCTTTTTTGCGGGTTGCCTGCTTCTTGGGAGAAAAGCAATGACAAACCTAGGCATCATCTTAAAAAGCAGAGACATCACCTTGCCGACAAAGGTCTGTATAGTCAAAGCTATGGTTTTCCAAGTAGTTATGTATGGAAGTGAGAGCTAGACCATAAAGAAGGCTGATTGCCAAAGAATTGATGCTTTTGAATTCTGGTGCTGGAGGAGACTCTTAAGAGTCCCGTGGACTGCAAGAAGATCAAACCTATCCATTCTGAAGGAGTGCTCACTGGAAGGACAGATCCTGAAGCTGAGGCTCCAATACTTTGGCCACCTCATGAGAAGAGAAGACTCCCTGGAAAAAACCCTGATGTTTGGAAAGATTGAGGGCACAAGGAGAAGGGGATGACAGAGGGCGAGATGGTTGGACAGTGTTCTCAAAGCTACTAACATGAGTTTGGCCAAACTGCGGGAGGCAGTGGAAGACAGGAGTGCCTGGCGTGCTCTGGTCCATGGGGTCACGAAGAGTCGGACACGACTAAACGACTAAACAACAACAAAGTGGGTGACCAGGGCATCCACACAAATGGGTGTTGCATCAAGTACCGTTTTATGCTGCATCTGCAGATGAAAGGTGGTATACAAATTTAATAAATGATAACGATAATAGTGAATTCACACAAAGCAGAGCATCACTGCTGGCGGCCTATGAATCAGGGAATGGGAGAGCAGACGCCCTAACAAAGTGCAATTTCACTTTGTCACTAGAGCTAAGCTCACCTCAATGCACATGTACACATGAAGACTGTGTACATGGTGTGTAATATAATAATAATAATAATAATAATAATAATAATAATAATAATAATTTATTATTTTTACCCCGCCCATCTGGCCGAGTTTCCTCAGCCACTCTGGGCGGTTTCCAGTCAAATGTTAAAACAATACAGCATTAAATATTAAAAACTTCCCTAAACAGGGCTGCCTTCAGATGTCTTTTAAAAATAGGATAGCTGCTTATTTCCTTGACATCTGCCGGAAGGGCGTTCCACAGGGAGGGCGCCACTACCGAGAAGGCCTGTAACCTCACTTCTTGCAATGAGGGAACCACCAGAAGGCCCTCGGCGCTGGATCTCAGTGTCCGGGCTGAACGATGGGGGTGGAGACGCTCCTTCAGGTATACAGGACCGAGGCCATTTAGGGCTTTAAAGGTCAGCACCAACACTTTGAATGTGCTCGGAAACGTACTGGGAGCCAATGTAGTTCTCTCAGGACCGGTGTTATGTGGTGCCAGCGGCCACTCCCAGTCACCAGTCTAGCTGCCGCATTCTGGATTAATTGCAGTTTCTGGGTCACCTTCAAAGGTAGCCCCACGTAGAGCACATTGCAGTAGTCCAAGCGGGAGATAACTAGATGTACACATGATGATGGGGCATTGGGAGGCCCTGATAGTCTCTTCCATGCATAGACCTCCAGGTGCAAAGGCTCCACAGAAGCTGGAGCTCATGCAGGTCTCTGGGCACAGGCTCCCCTGCTGCAGTTGTCCACCTTTATGTGTGGATGTTGGCAGGTGATGCTGGAGACACCTGTGACACCAGGTGTGAGACCAGGGACACAGCCTCACTGCCACCTCAAGATGCAAAGGTTTCCCTTCGTGTGTGCCACATGTGAAGGAGGCACCAGTCAAGGTGCAAGGAAGAAACCAAAACCATTCAATGGCTTTAAAAAGCCATGCAGTTTGAGCTGTCCTTTCTTTTCCATGCTGCCAGATACACAAACACACATGTCCAAAAAACCCCAAAACAGCTTAAATGGGATTTGATTGTACACCTTTGTAGAATACTGGTGGTGGTTCCTTTGAAGTTCTTGTGAATGGAAAGTGTGATGTAAGATGAAAAAGAGATAAGAGGAATGACTTTTTAAACACATACCACGTGGATTTCTAACTGAAAGAAGATCCCGAAACTAACACCACTTCTTATAAGCTTTTTGGCTTTTGAAATCCATCTAGCCCCTTTAGAGCACCACAATAGTCTAAACCAGCTGTTTCAATGCATGATAAATAAAAGAGGCAATTTTATGTTCTTTTACTCTTGCGTAATCCACCCACCCACACTGTAACATCCAGCTTAATTATAAATGACAGCAGCATGTAAAGTCTAGAGTACTGAGAAACAATTGTTTCTGAACTGCAAAAGCATCATAAAATTAAGCAAACTTCTCTCCCTTTTCCAATTATAACAAGTTGTATCTAATGTTAGTCATATTCAGAATAAATCCACTGAAATTAATAGCCACAACTAACCATAGAATCAAAGAACTGTGGAATCATAGAATCATAGAGTTGGAAGAGACCACAAGGGCCACCCAGTCCAACCCCCTGCCAAGCAGGAAACACCATCAAAGCATTCCTGACAGGTGGCTGTCAAGCCTCTGCTTAAAGACCTCCAAAGAAGGAGACTCCACCACACTCCTTGGCAGCAAATTCCACTGTCGAACAGCTCTTACTGTCAGGAAGTTCTTTCTAATGTTTAGGTGTAATCTTCTTTCTTGTAGTTTGAATCCATTGCTCCGTGTCCGCTTCTCAGGAGCAGCAGAAAACAACCTTTCTCCCTCCTCTATATGACATCCTTTTATATATTTGAACATGGCTATCACATCACCCCTTAACCTTCTCTTCTCCAGGCTAAACATACCCAGCTCCCTAAGCTGTTCCTCATAAGGCATCGTTTCCAGGCCTTTGACCATTTTGGTTGCCCTCCTCTGGACACGTTCCAGCTTGTCAGTATCCTTCTTGAACTGTGGTGCCCAGAACTGGACACAGTATTGTGGACACAGTATTGTGGAGTTGGAAGGGACTCCAAGGGTCATCTAGTCCAACCCTCTGCAATGCAGGAGTCTCAGCAAAAGTATCCATGACAGATGGCCACCCAACCTCTGTTTAAAAATCTCCAAGGAAGGAGAGACCACAACCCCCTGAGGGATACCATTCCACCATCGAACAGCTCTTACTGTCAGAAAGTTATTCCTGATGTTGAGTTTGAATCCCTTTTCTTGTAACTTGAAGCCATGGGTTCGAGTCCTACCCTCCAGAGGAGAAGAAAACAAGCTTGCTCCATCTTCCATGTGACAGCCCTTGGGATATTTGAAGATGGCTATCATATCTCCTTTCAGTCTCTTCTTTTCCAAGCTAAACATACCCAGCTCCTTCACCCGCACCTCATAAGGCTTAGTTTCCAGACCCTTAATCATCTTGGCTGCCCTCCTCTGCACATGTTCCAGCTTGTCAACATGCTTCTAAAATTGTGGTGCCCAGAATTGGACACAGTATTTCAGTTGTGGTCTGACCAAGGCAGAATAGAGTGGGACTATTACTTCCCTTGATCCAGACACTAGACTTCTGTTGATGCAGCCAAGAAGAGCATTGGCTTTTTTGCTGCTGCATCACACCGTTGACTCATGTTGTGGTCTACTAAGACCCCTAGATCCTTTTCACATGTACCTTCTACAACCAGTCAACCAGCTACAAATCCACCTAACAGTTACCGCATTCAACCCACATTTTACTAGCTTCCTTGAAAGAATATCATGGGGTGATTTGTCAAAAACCTTGCTGAAATCAAGATACACTACATTCACAGCATTCTCCTGATCCACCAATCTTGTAACACTATAAAAAAAGGAAAGAAATGAGATAGGTCTGGCATGACTTATTTTTGAGAAACCCATGCTGGGTCTTAGTAATCACAGCATCCTTTTCTAAGTGCTCACATTTTAATTATCTGTTCTAGGACCATTCCTGGTATTGATATTAAGCTAACTGGTTGGTAGTAGTTACATGGATCTTCATTTCCCCCCTGTTCAAAAATGGGGACAACATTTGCCTGCTTCCAGTCCTTAGGGACTTCACCTGTTCTCCAAAAATTCTCAAACATCATAGACAGAGGCTGTGAGATTACACCCGCAAGTTCCTTTAGTACCCTTGGGTACAGCTCATCAGGCCCTGGATTTGAATTCATTTAAAGAGAGCCAGTGTGGTGTAGTGGTTAAGAGTGGTGGACTCGTAATCTGGTGAACCGGGTTCGCGTCTCCGCTCCTCCACGTGCAGCTGCAGGGTGACCTTGGGCTAGTCACACTTATCTGAAGTCTCTCAGCCCCACTCACCTCACAGAGTGTTTGTTGTGGGGGAGGAAGGGAAAGGAGAATGTTAGCTGCTTTGAGACACCTTCGGGTAGTGATAAAGCGGGATATCAAATCCAAACTCTTCTTCTTCTTAAAGTAGCTAGATGTTCCCTTACCACCTCTCTTCCTAGATTGGACTGCAGCATCCTCCTTACTTATTCTTTTATCACCAGGTTGGGCAGTTCTTTCCTTTTGTGTTTTTTCAGTAGAGGAGGCGTTTCATCTGAACTTCCCTATTGTTTTTACATTACAGTTGTACCTTGGAAGTCAAACAGAATCCGTTCAAGAAGTTCATTTGACTTCCAAAATGTTCGGAAACCAAGACACGGCTTCCGATTGGCTGCAGGAAGCTCCTGCAGCCAAACAGAACCCTCGTCAGACGTTCGGGTTCCGAAGAACGTTTGCAAACCGGAACACTCACTTGTGTGTCAAGGTCCCCCAACCACCCCTCAAATACCTCACACCTCAGACAGTAATTTAGGTTTTTGGCATAATTTTGGCCACAACTTTATTGAAATACATGATATGTGAGTGGTTGCATAGGCATTGGTTTAGACTATCTGCCCCACTGAGGACAGAACTGACAACCGTCAGTAAAGGGAAAACACTTAGGGGAGAGAAAAAGAGAGGCTGGGGGTCAGACCCAACGTCTCTCCCCAAATGCTCCCAGGGGCTCTTGCGTGGCCCTGGTCCCCGACCGGGGGATATGGACAAAAGCATGGCGAGCCCCTGGATTCCTTTAACGGAATTACCCGTGCAGCAGCAGCATTGGAGGGGCAGACACAGCCAATCTTTACCCCTCCACCAACAAACACAATAACCAATGCCTAACCGCCAACCAAGTTGTGACTAATTGTTACGCAGTAGGCGAAAACCAGATGGCACCAGCCAATCAGCCAAATGGAAAAATTCCTACCGGGCCCCTGCCCCAACAGCAGACGACCCCATGACAGGCATAGCAAGGTCAACACAGAGGCCTAATAAAAGGGAGAGGAAGGGCGGGAGATCCGTTGCACGCAGCAAAGAGGAACATCACAGGGCGTGCCAAGGGTTATATACCCGCTGGGCTGTCCATCACAAATTGCAACATATAAATCTCCCCAACAGCACCCTGGGCCCAATCACAGCAGTGGCCATCTATCCGATCCCGCCCAGCACCAGAGGGGTGATTTGCTGGCCCGTACCGCAACATGTGCTCTCCTTGAAGGAGAACACGCTTTCTGGGTTTGCGGCGTTCAGGAGCCAAAATGTTCGACTTGCAAGGCGTTCAAATTCCGAGGTACGACTGTATAGGAAGGAAAGAGTTTCACAAGTTCCTGTGTTAAGCATCAAACAGGGATGACTTGGTTGATCTCTACCACATATGTAACCTAGCTAAAGGATTCTATTTTTTAAATGGTGCTCCTAATAGATAAATAATCGTTTGCATTCGCCCTATCGATCAGCAAAAGTGAGAGAAAGAATGTGGCCTGCAGACTAGAACTTATTGATTGGGTCACATGGCTAATTGCTTTGCTGGTCAAGTTGCAAGCAAGTATCAGAACTACCCAGTATTAGCAGGAACCGCAACCAGAATGGAAACCAAGGTGGAATCTAGACATATATAAATAACGCTGTGAAAATGCTTTTTAATTTTTTAAAAAATATATATATATTGAATTTGCCATAAGCTCACCATCGCCATCTTGTGTCACATTTGAATAATGCACTTAAAACACACTTAAAATGTTATATTTGCAAGAGAATAACAACCATGACAGCCAAGTGTTTGCTCTGGACATTTGAAGTGTCAAGCTTGTAGGATTAAGTGTGACCACGCTCAAGAAACTGAACACAAACCAAGTGTTAGAGTGCAGGTTTTGAGGTTGCTATGTGCACGGTGGTAAATAATGTCATTATGAATGTTATGTGTGCATATCGCCCACAGTTCTTATCATGCTTTTTTTTAAAAAAACCATATGCTAAATATTCAGAAAAACAGCAAATAAAGCTGATTATTACAAGGGTGTACCCAGGCTCTGGATGTATCACAGTGCCTTTTGATAATGGTGATGTGGACAGCTCGCAGTCAAGCCGGGAGGGTTATATTTCACCTTCTTTCACTCAAATGGATTGCTTCTTCTTCTGCTGCTGCTGTAAAAGGTGTAGCAAAAATCATCTTGTTCTACAGGTAAGCATGGCAGCTACTTAATCTCAGGCCAAATATCTTTTTAACCTGTGATATTTTAATGTATTTTAATATCTGTTGGAGGCCGCCCAGAGTGGCTGGGGGGACCCAGCCAGATGGGCGGGGTACAAATAATAAATTATTATTATTATTATTATTATTATTATTATTATTATTATTATTAAAATAAACAGCCATAATGTTTTTCAAGCCTTCAGAAGTACAGCAAGTGAGAATAGTAATAAATTGAACAAAGCCACCAGCAAACTAACTCCTGTTAATATGGTACAGTTGCCGGCTAGAGGCTTGTCACTCCGGAAACCTAAAAAAAGGGGATTGTGACTTTATAGATTGTCGTTCTTCTGCTTTGTTTCTTGACTCATCAGTAAATAAATTATACCCCTCCGTCTCACAAGCAGCTACAAGTCAAATGATTTACAGCTGCTTCTCTCTATTTTCGTAAGCCTGCTAAATAAATCTGTTGCACATTTCGAGGAACAATTCATATCCCTCATCCTTATAAAACAAATTTAGAACCATTAAGAAGCTTCCCATTTGACTTCCAATAGAAGTTTAATTGCATCACAGTTTGAAGCCAATAGGCCTTTAGATAAAAAATAAATAAACAGAAGAGAGGGGGAGTTTGGAGCAGATGCCAAACTGCAGAAGGACTTGGGATTCTATACGCCTTTCTTCCCAATATTAGTTCGCTGGCTTGCAGAGCTGCCACATTTAACTGCTTGCCAAAAATAATCATTACCATATGAAAGGGTTTCATTTAAGTCCCTTCTAAATCTATTAGTAAATATTCATTTTGCCAGGAATCTGGAAGCAGGCAAAATGATAAAGTTCAGATGATGCACTCACAGGACCATACGGCTTGAAAAATGTTGCTGCTTCCGTGTTGATGGAACTTTTAAAAAATGTGAGCAATGCGATTTCGTAAGGATCACACACTTACTGTGAAATTTCTTTTCCTCAACAGCTGCCGCTTTACTGGAGCTCATGGGTCCAGAAAGGACCATATATCTGCCCTTTCTCAGGGCATTGGCATACGGCCAAACATCATATACTGCAGCCAACAGGAAGGGAGTTTAGTAAGATGCTGAGCAAATAATTCTTAACAAATATGCTATTCAGTGAATTATCCTTATTTCCCGATGAAGATTGCAATTTCCAGCCTACTTATGGTTTCGAGGATCACTCATTCATGCTATGCTAAGTTTGGGTTGGCTGGAGACGTCAGAGTATATCTCTGCCTCAAACGGAGGCATATTGCACTATGGACTTAGCTGTCAAAAACTCACAGGAAGAAACATAAGTTATGGAACTATGATTATCTTGATCAAGTTTGCAGATGACACCAAATTGGGAGGGGTAGCTACAGTATATTCCTGCGTATAAGACTACTTTTTAACCCAGGAAAATCTTCTCAAAAGTCAGGGGTCGTCTTATACGCCGGGTCGTATTTCTTATATGGCAAGTATATCCCAAACTCTATATTTTAACTGGAAAAGTTGGGGGTCGTCTTATACACCCAGTCGTCTTATACGCTGGAATATACGGTAATACCCCAGAGGACAGGATCACACTTCAAAATGACCTTAACAGATTAGAGAATTGGGCCAAAGCCAACAAGATGAATTTTAACAGGGAGAAATGTAAAGTACTACATTTGGGCAAAAAAAATTGAAAGGCACAAATACAGGATGGGTGACACCTGGCTTGAGAGCAGTACATGTGAAAAGGATCTAGGAGTCTTGGTAGACCACAAACTTGACATGAGTCCACAGTGTGATGCAGCAGCTAAAAAAGCCAATGCAATTCTGGGCTGCATCAATAGGAGTATAGCATCTAGATCAAGGGAAGTAATAGTACCACTGTATTCCACTCTGGTCAGACCCCACCTGGAATACTGTGTCCAGTTCTGGGCACCACAGTTCAAGAAGGATACGTGTCCAGAGGAGGGCAACCAAAATGGTCAAAGGCCTGGAAACGATGCCTTATGAGGAACGGCTTAGGGAGCTGGGTATGTTTAGCCTGGAGAAGAGAAGGTTAAGGGGTGATATGATAGCCATGTTCAGATATATAAAAGGATGTCATATAGAGGAAGGAGAAAAGTTGTTTTCTGCTGCTCCCGAGAAGCGGACACGGAGCAATGGATTCAAACTACAAGAAAGAAGATTCCACCTAAACATTAGAAAGAACTTCCTGACAGTTCGACAGTGGAATTTGCTGCCAAGGAGTGTGGTGGAGTCTCCTTCTTTGGAGGTCTTTAAGCAGAGGCTTGACAGCCACCTGTCAGGAATGCTTTGATGGTGTTTCCTGCTTGGCAGGGGGTTGGACTGTATGGCCTTGTGGTCTCTTCCAACTCTATGATTCTATGATTGCCTACAAACCAGTTAAAATACATCTGGGTCCTTAGATGTCTCACATCACACAGATGTGTCTACCTGTGTGGCATGCTGACCAAAAGAAAGGAGAGTGGTTTGATGTTCCAATTTGACAACTGACAACCTGCCCTCCTACATTACCACTAAGGCCCAGATCCATAAGTGAAAAGCCCAGCTATGACATGCAAGGGACACATGCTCAACGAGAGGCTTGGGCTGCAAACCTATGTGCACATATATTTAGGAGTTAGCCCACTGGGCACCTGCAAGGAGCATCCAGAATGTTAAAGCTAGTTTTCCCCAGGCTGGTGCATGTTAGGGCTGGGTGATATATCAATATATTGTCCAAAACCGGTTTGAAGTCCACATCGTGATACATAGCTGTCAACTTTCGGATTTGAAAATAAGGGATGCCGCGAGGACGGTACAATGGCACCAAGTAGCCTCGCCACCCTGCGCTCCAGAGGCTGCGCACGAATGGGTGAGCGAAAGAGCGAGCGCATAGACGGCAGGCAGGCTGGCTGGCTGGTTGGGCGTGAGGGTCTGGCTGCACAAGGCATGCAAGCTCCGCCCCCAGTCGGTCTCAGACTCCTTATTGGCAGCCGAGCAACGCAGCTGAGGAGCCTCCCTGGCCGGCAGGGAGGGAGAGGAGCTGCTTCCTTTGAAATCCGGGAAATTTAAGGGATATCAACAATCCGTGATAGCAGCAGGAAACGGCATTGGAATAAGGGAGTTTCCCGCCAAAAAAAGGGAGGGTTGGTAGCTATGTCGTGATATCAGTTTCATAATTATATATCATGAAACATGATGTGTATGCTATGCAAAAATCAGGATGCAGGAAAAACCGTGAGGCCAGCTGGTATCTCTACAGAGCTCCATCTTTATTTAGCACATCATTGATATATCAGCATTATTATTATTTATTCAACTTATACATCGGTTTATATATCAGTATATCATAATGTTGATCTGGTGATATATCATGGTGTTGAAAACTAGATATCTCCCAGCTCTTGTGCATGTGTTCTGTCAATACCAGAGAGACATTTGACAGTCCAACACTTTCTTTTGTTTGTGTGTTTTACAGATAACCACGTAAGTGTGTAGTTGTGGACAGACCACTTGATTGCTTAGTTTCACTGTATCTGCAAGGATTTTTAATTAGCCAATGGTTAAGGATGTTCCCTGAAACACAAGGAGATGTACAAAGCTTTGGCTTAAGGTATTCGCTCTCCAGAATGAAACTATGCAGATGCTTGGCTGGCATTTGTTGCCATCTGGGTGACCTCGGAAACTATCTAGAGGCAAGAAACCCAAGGGCAAAAGGAATGTCTCCGGCAAACAGGAGAGTGCTTAAGCATTCCTTCTTTCCTCTTGTGGCCAAAGCTGTTTGCATCTAAGAAGTGATCGACTCAGGGCAAATACAGTTATCAGAACTGAACTTGACAGTGGCCATGAAGAGTGTAGAAGCATTTTCTGAAAAGCAGTTCCTGCGTTTCTGTAAGAAGGCAAAAACAGGATCCTAAAAGTATAGGATAGGAGACTCTGAGATGGTTCACACTTATTTGTACATGGACATACAGAATGCAACCCTGGTTTTTTCCTGCTTCCTCAGTGCTGGGTGTGACCCAGTACCAGCTGCTCGCTGAATATTTTCAATCCCAAAGCAGGGAACAGTAAAATAAAGCAATAAATGTATTGGGGGGGGGGAAATATCAAAACACAAAAATTCAAAAATCATAAAATCAGGTCCAATAAATAACAATGACTTAGCAGCTGCACCATAAGGCAAATGAAGCTAAACCACAACGAAGACAACAATTAGAAAACAGATGTGAGAAGAACCTCTCAAGCAAGTCTCTCCTCCTGCAACCCATTCCCTGGGCTCTTTCCACCACACTGCCTCTGGAACATGGCAACAAAATGTGCAGCATCCCAAACTCAATGAAGCCACAAGCCATATATTGTGGCCTGACTAATTACCTAAGTTCCAAGTAGGTTAAAAAATAATTTTAAAATATGGTGGGCCTCTGTACATGGCTGAAGGGTTGGATTCCGCTTGATGAGTCACAAATGATGGGAGCCTTTTTTGAAGCATCAGGGGTTGCGACACCAGGTGCCATGGATGCGCCCAGCTAATTGTTTCTTGGGATGATTTGACTAATAAGTTTCAAGGTACACAGGCAGTGATCCTAACTTCCTCTTCTTCTTCTTCTTCTTCTTCTTCTTCTTCTTCTTCTTCTTCTTCTTCTTCTTCTCCTCCTCCTTCTCCTCCTCCATTTCCTTCTTCTTCTTCTTCTTCTTCTTCTTCTTCTTCTCCTCCTCCTCCTCCTCCTCCTCCTCCTCCTCCTCCTCCTCCTCCATTTCCTTCTTCTTCTTCTTCTTCTTCTTCTTCTTCTTCTTCTTCTTCCTTTCCCTGGAGTGCGCAAAGCTTGCGTCATTTGTATTCTTCTGCACCTGTGCTTCACTTGAGGGACATGGTGGGATTGACCTTGGGAAGGGACACTATATGTCTGGTTTCCCTCAGAGATTACCGGTACCTGAATTTCAAAGATGGAACTGGTATTCAGAAGGAATTTCTGAAAGGCAGTGCTTTGTCCTGGATCTTAGACAAGTCAATCGAAAAACCAACAACTTTCGGGTTTTCCTTTAAAAAGTTCTACAATTTTCAGGGTGTCCTTGTTTTTACTTTTTGAAATATGTCAACCTTAAAGGTGGGTGAGATAGCTGGTCCTGCCTCACAGGTTGCAATACATTTCTAAACTGTGGCCCACAGACTACAGGTTGCCCAAAGGGCACTTTCAGGTGGTCTCCCAGATGAAAGTAGATGAAAATGCCGAAGGTGATTAATGTTGATTGATCTGCACTTCTACATCTCAGGCAGTTCTGCTGAATGCATGCAGTGATGAAAAAGGGAGAACAATGGTAAGCTTGCGGTGCTGTGTCACATTTCTGAAGGCAGCCCTGTTTAGGGAAGCTTTTAATGTTTAACAGACCATTGTATTTTAATATTTTGTTCCCAGCCACTCAGTGCAAACCCAGCCAGATGGACGGGGTATAAATAATAAATTATTATTATTATTATTATTATTATTATTATTATTATTATTATTATTTTAACTTTGTCACTATTATTTCAGTAATGCTTCCTCAGTATTCAGTATTTAGCCAAGCTTCCCTCGCTTGCAATGCTTCACCTTCTCCTGTCCCTTAATTTGGGAGTGTTTTGAACCATTATGACTATCGTATATACTCGAGTATAAGCCGACCCGAATATAAGCCGAGGCACCCAATTTTACCACAAAAACCTGGGAAAGCGTCATAGGAGCCACTGCCTGCCTCACTCGAGTATAAGCTGAGGGCGGCTTTTTCAGCACAAAAAATGTGCTGAAAAACTAGGCTTATACTCGAGTATATAGGGTATTTGCTCTGGTGCTCATTTGATTGAATATCTGTGAGCAGGATCTAGGTGGACACAACCCTGATGGTATCCCTGTTGTGAACAAGACAGTGGCCATCCTGAACCTGCGAACTGACTGCTGTCTCACTCAGCCCCAGTCTCCCCAGAAACTTACCTTGGAGCAGGTGGAAGGAAGAGATGGGTGCTGCAGAGCATCTTTTCCCATGACAGATGCAGGGACTTGTACGCCATTCTCCTCACCATCAGGAACAAAGTGTCTGAGGTTGCCGCCACCACCACTTTCTCCCTTCTCCAACATAATATTTCTGGGAAGCCTGAGGGCTCTTCACATGTTTAACTGGAGACTTCTGATCATAGCTGTCAACTTTTGGATTTGAAAATAAGGGATCAGCAGCCTCACCTGTCCCGGGGACAGTCTACAGTTCTCGGGGACAGTCCATGCCGCGCTAAGCCCCCCAGGCTACAAATTAATTTACACCAGGCTACACACCATCATCTTTCCCCACCTCAGGGTCTCTTTTCCAGGGAGTCTTCTCTTCTCATGCGATGCTTCAGGATCTGTCCTTCCGGTGAGCAGCCAGGGCCGATGTCCTTCAGAATGGATCGGTTTGATCTTCTTGCAGTCCACAGGACTCCAGCACCTCAATTCAAAAGCGTCATTTCTTCATGGGGGGATTGATCAGGTTCACTCTTTTGGCTCTCTGGCATCCATTAATGACTTATTATACAAACGTGTTGCAGACTTTGCATCCTTTAGCACTCTTTTGGAAGGAGTGTATTTGTGGGCTGGGCCGGAGTGGTTGATTTTACATGCAAGCAAAGCACAAACAGTGCTGTTGTCTAATGGCATCCTATTCTCTGTAACTATTGGTGAGCAACGCAGCTGAGCAACGCAGCTGAGGAGCCTCCCTGGCCGGCAGGGAGGGAGAGGAGCTGCTTCCTTTGAAATCCGGGAAATTTACGGGATATCTAACAATCCGGGATAGCAGTGGGAAACGGCGTTGGAATGAGGGAATTTCCCACCAAAAAAGGAAACAGTGAACAACGGCACTGGAATAAGAGAATTTCCCGCCAAAAAAGCGAAGGTTGACAGCTATGCTTCTGATATGCTTTTATTCCATCCTCTGTATCATTTCCTATACTTTGTGGAGGTTCACAAAGAAGAAGCAAACCATAGCAGTGGTCCCCCGTACAACAAAATTTTAAGAATTGATGGACTAGATGGTCTTTTGATCTCACTATTTTGTGATACAAAGCTGCCCATCTGTTTTTGAACAGGAAACGCCATTTCATGCCTCATCAGCCCTGGAATGTTCTGTGCCATTCCATCTCAACAGCTTGTCTAGGGCCTAGTTCATACATGCTATAATCCCCCAGGCTGCCATCCCTAGTAGGAACAAATATATGAGCAGTCTGACTATGCAGCAGGTAAAAGAAATGTGCCACTGGCCTCATGCAGGGTGCTCCTGGCAAACTCAGTGGCTCATTTGTGTCTTATGCTACTTCTTCCACGCTCCTGTGGCTGCAAAACTTCCCCCCCATGGGGGATTTCAGCGGACTGGACATATGGCCACCAGCTAAACTGGAAAAGAGCTTCGAAAATGAACAAATGTTTCAAATGGACTGAAGTAGTTTTCTATCCTTTCCCTCTCCCAGGGAAGCATGTATCTTAAAAAAAGACGAGGGATTCCTAATTAGTGCTGACTGCACACTGCCGTTTCATCATCTTTGTCTGGCAGCATGAAGAGAAGCAGGACACCAGATTTAATAATGCTAAGTATTCCCAACTGCAACGTTTTACAGTACTCGTTGACCCAAGGTTCCTCAGGAAGGCTGAAAACAGATGTGTGTTGCTGCACAGCATACAGTAAATCACCTCGAGAATATTAATGCGACATTAAGTAAAACTTTTGTTTCTAGCGGAGTACTGACTTGCACCATAAAGTTTCCAACAGATGGTGTTGTCACTTTGAAAGCAGAGAGATAAGAGAAGAGAAACAGCCACATCCAGCCCATTCATGTTTTGTAACTTCAAGTGACACTCAGTTCTTCTCCAATGTAAAGAACAAAAGCTGAAAACAGCCTGAGGAGTGAAGTCGACGCAGCTTGCCGTCTTCTTCATGCCAAGCAACTTCAAACCCTTCCAAGCCCTGCTGCACAAAATCCACAGAAGCTTTTGTTGACAAGATGCAGTTATGAGAGAAGCTGAAGGGAGATCTGAAGCATACAGAGCCCAGCTCGGCTTCAGATAAACGAGGAGACAACAATCCTGAACACAGCTACCACGAATCTGAGGGCCACTTTGCATGTTACCAAATCAATTGCTTTAAGTCACTCATGGAATACAAGAAATGCTTTGCGTGTCGAGGTCCCCCAAACCACCCCTCAAAATAACACACACCTCAGACAGTAATTAAGGTTTTGGTTTTTGGCATAATTTTTGGCCACAACTTTATTGAAATACATGATATGCGAGTGGTTGCATAGGCATTGGTTTAGACCAGCGTTTCTCAACCGCTGTTCCGTGGCACACTACTGTGCCGCAAGATGTTGCCTGGTGTGCCGCGGGAAAACCGTTAGCGCATGGAAAGAGTGGTGTAGCCCTCAGAGCTTCCGTGACATAAAGACTCCTGTCTGGGGCGTAATTTTTTAAAGAGGAGGCGGAAATGGCGCTGCCCCGAGGGTGGGAAATCATGGACCCATTTTCTTGAAGAGCGGTGCGTTCCTGAGGCGCCAACCGCCCCCGAGGCGAACGTTTCTGGGCCTCAGCTCGGCTTCCTGAAGAGACGAAAGCAGCAGCTCGTCTCCCCGCCTCTTTCCCCCTCGTTCCTCTCCAAAACTTCTGTCATTGGCCCCTGTGGAGGTTAATCTCCCCACCACCACCACCCCCAACCCAAAGAGCAGGCAAGCCGTTTTGCTGGGCGAAAGAGCCCCCTTTCCCTGCAGTTCTGAGGGACGAGTCGCTCCCTCGTGCGAGAGAGGCTCCGGGTTTTCCATTCGCGGGGCTTCCTTCTCCCACTGGCGTAGGAGTCGCCCTAAGCCGGATGTTTTCAAGCTGGGAGCTCACCGCCAAATCTGATTGGTTGCCAGAGTGCACGTTGGTTCGATGGGGGAAAAGGGACCAATAGGAAGTCAGAGGACTATCTGTCCCACTGGGGACAGAACTGATGACCGTCAGTAAAGGGAAAACACTTAGGGGAGAGAAAAAAGAGAGGCCAGGGGTCAGACCCAACGACTCTCCCCAAATGCTCCCAGAGGCTCTTGCGTGACCCTGCGTGCTACGCAGTAGGCGAAAACCAGATGGCACCAGCCAATCAGCCAACTGGAAAAATTCCTACCAGGCCCCTGCCCCAAAAGCAGACGACCCCATGACAGGCATAGCAAGGTCAACACAGAGGCCTAATAAAAGGGAGAGGAAGGGCGGGAGATCCGTTGCACGCAGCAAAGAGGAGCATCACAGGGCGTGCCAAGGGTTATATACCCGCTGGGCTGTCCATCACAAAATTGCAACACTTAAATCTCCCCAACAACAACCCAGGGCCCAATCATGGCTGTGACCATCTATTCGATCCCTCCCCGCACTAGAGGGGTGATTTTCTGGCCCCCGCCGCAACACGTGCTCTCCATGAAGGAGAACATGCTTTCAAGGGTCCATACAGCCCAGCATTCTGTTTCCAACAGTGGGAAGTCAAGTGCCTCATCGGCTCATGAGCCAGGTGTGAAGAAGGCTGACCCCAGCACCTGCTATTCCAAGGCGCAGAGTCTTTGCAAGCGAAGGTTGCTTCACAAACAGAGGCAGCCTGAACATCATGGCTGACAGCTATGATTAATTGTGTCCTCCCTCAAAGAGGGCACGTGTTGCAGTGCGACCTGCCAACCAAACCCTGTGTGGGCTCGATTGGATAGCCACAACACCCTATTGGTAGGTCCCTCGATGCTGGGTGTAATCAGACCAATGGGACACTAGCCAAACGGATTGAGGGACCTACATAAGTCCATGCATGTGTCCCTGAGCTTCCTCTTTCGGTGCGTGCATCGGAACACCCACCCACCTCTCCATATATTTAGGGCATTTTGCGATTCACCTTGCTATGCCACCGTGTGTTGTCTGTCGTTGGGACAGGGGCACAGCAGGAATTTTCCCCACTTGGCTGATTGGCTGTTGCCATTGGGGTTTCGCCTGCCGCGTAGCAAATCGTCACAACTTGTAAGGTTGCGGATAGGCACTGGTTCAGGTGATAGGGATGGGAGAACGCTCTCGCCATCGCTATGTGAAGGGTATTCCGTTAAAGGAATCCAGGAACTCAATGGTTTGGTCAACCCTGAGAGGGGTTGTGCCCCTGCCAGAGTCCAGGTGGACATCTGGGTGGTGGACTAGCCTGACCCCAGCTTTCCGCTGTTCCAGATGTTCACCCTAGGCTGACCTATGCTGATGCCCTGGGTCAGCGCTACCTGCCACGGTGCAGGGAGCTAGTTGAACCAGAGCCTATGCAACCACTCACTTGCTGTAATCAATAAAGTTGTGGCCTAAATTCTGCCAAAAACCAAACCAAAAATTTGAGTCTTGTCTGAATTTATTTAAGGGGGAGGTTAAACGTCTAAACACGCAATTAGACCCATCGGAAATGTACTTTTTCCTTTGAAAGGGCCATCTAAGCTAGCGGCAAAATATTTTGCTTTTGGCAAAATAATAATGATAATTAATGTTGTTATTCCATATGTGAAGAAGCACTGCAGCTGTTCGCCTCGCTCCCCAGTTCTCTTGGGTAGAGCAACTCTAGAGGAAACCTAAGAATGAGTCCGAACAAATACAAGGGATTATTTGCTTTTTTGTAAATATAACCCACGTTTTCAAGAAAGCATCTCCACAAGGCAGCCTACAATGATAAATCACAACAATAATGCAATACAGGCAACTCTGAAGTTACACAGGGGATTGTGCATAAAGTCAAAATCGTATGTAGTCAAAACACATTGGGTTCCATAATGGGTGGGATTGCCTGTTTCCCCCCCCCCCCCAGAGGTCCCCGCTCCCTTTCCTTTTTTAAAAAAATTGCCAAGCGTGTAAAGCTGCATGCACACAAGCTAAATGTGCATAAGTTGCAAGTTATCTTTACATTATAATAACGAATCATTTAAACAAATCATTTCCCTCAGATTTTGAGCAGTTGCTGCAAACCTGGCCCATCTAACAAAAATCATGCAATTGGAATATAATTTTGAGCTTGATCAGCAGCATCAAGTTTTTGTCTGACTGTGTATATATGGACTAAGTTACAAAACAGAGTGGAAGTACAGTGGTACCTTGGGTTACAGACGCTTCAGGTTACAAACACTTCAGGTTACAGACTCTGCTAACCCAGAAATAGTACCTTGGGTTAAGATCTTTACCTGAGGATGAGAACAGAAATCACGCTGCAGCGACAGCGGGAGGCTCCATTAGCTAAAGTGGTACCTCAGGTTAAGAACAGTTTCAGGTTAAGAACAGACCTCCAGAACGAATTAAGTTCTTAACCCGAGGTACCACTGTAAACAGTGCTTAGTACAATTGCATTCTTAGAGGATTCAAGAATGTCACAGACAGCTTGCTGTGTAGCCTTTCCCAAACACATATAAATTCCGATTATCATTCCTGTTTGCATTCACACTCCATATAAGCTCTCGCCATAATACAATTCTCACCTTTCCAAACACTATGAGCAGCCTACGTGTGTGTGTGTGTGTGTGTGTGTGTGTGTGTGTGTGTGTGTGTGTTTGTGTGTGTTTCCTGTGCTTTCCATGTTTATTTCTCAAGTCAAGTCTATATCTGCAGGCAGAGAAAAAGGCGTGTAAACAGATATAGTACGGCTTAATATAAATGTGCAATTGTCTCTGTGGGCCATGCGAATAATTGCAATTCGGAAGACTTATCAGCGACAGACTAGACCACCAGAGTAGAATTAGATCCATGACATTAGATCCATGGCTACCAAAGAATAAGACGATGCTGAGGCCATTTTATGCAGCTTCTAGGATCTTGTTACAAGCCTAAGAATTCCAACACTTACATTTCTCACGAAGTAAAAAGGAAACAAGTATGTGTTTTTAAATGTTTTAAACACATTTTCATTTAAATGGTATTGTCTTGCCATTTTGGTTTGGGCTGCCCTAGGCTCCTTTAAGAGGAATAGCAGGATATAAATTGAATTTACAACAACAACTGCAATTATCCCATGATATGTGAAGTTGCTGTGACCAGTCCTGCATCATAGACGCAGATGTTGTTTTATACAAACACAGCACCTTCATGGATTGCTGTTAGTCTTAGATTATCGTTTGGATGCCAACTATGTGACTTGCCCACAGGAGTTGATCCTACGACTTTAGTTCATGTTGTTGTGGGGAAAGAAGCATGGAAATTATGATGGCAGAATCTCAGAAAGACTTAGCAAAATTATTTCTCACAACATTGAAACGCTGTCCTTTACTTGTACACTGAGGCTCTTTGGGTAACCCAGAAGATGGAGACCCAACCAGCCATTGTTAGCTCCCAGTACTTGGGGTGGAAGAACAAATCTCTCTCTCACATGTGTGTGTCCCACCCCCACCCAGCATTGGGATCTGTGAGGAGGAAAACATGGGTACGAGGTGTCCCTCAAGGGGTTAAAATAGAAATTGTCATACTTGGCACTCGTACCTACAGGACTGCCTCTCCCATCAGGGCCTGCAAGACAGAGTTGTTCCACCTGGCCTTCGGGTCGGACACTTAAGTTTGATGGTTTCCTCCCCTTGGTTTAGTAATTGGGCGCCAAATGAATCGGCATTTTAAACTGATTTTAACTGATTTTAACTAATTGGTTTTTGTATTCTATTGTGATTTTTGTTGTTGTTAGCTGCCCTGAGCCCGGTCCTGACTGGGGAGGGCGGGGTATAAATAAAATTTATTATATTATTATTATTATTGGCAACATGCTTTGGGGCTATTCCATCGTGGGTGCTTAAAGTCTAAATAAACAGGCCTCAATTGTAAAGTAGGAAAGGGTAGGGTGAGGAAGTTGAATACTCAAAGCCACGCTTTCAAGACAGAGTTGTACAAAGCACGGGCCAATTGTTGGCCAACTGCAACAACTAAATGGCTTTTCCCATCCAGATTAGGCTACTGAATTGGAGAAAGCAAAGCAGGGCAGGACTTTTGTGTGAACTGTGAACTCAGGTACTGAAAACAAATGCCTAGGCTCAGAATGTGATCCGAGGCATCCTGTAGTTTAATTCTATGCTGTTTGTACCTGACTCAGCTCGGTAGATCTTGGGGTGCTAGTAGAAAGAAAAGAAAAGAAAAAGATGGACCCAACAAGCCTCAAGTTTGCCCACCCTTCCTTTTGTGTACCCAGTCAACATTTAAGGTACAAAAGAAATTAGAAAGGCAATTTGTCTCCCTAGTCATGGCATTTGTGCAGGACATTATGCAAAGTCTTAACTATTTATTATGCATGTAATACACAATAAGTTGCTGTTCATCTTGCTATTGATTTTCAAGTTGGCCCTTATCCCTTGTTGGGAAAGATGAAGACGTGCTTTCGAACTGCTAGGTTGGCAGGAGCAGGGACTGAGCAATGGGAGCTCACCCCATTGTGTGGATTCGAACCACCGACCTTCTGTTCAGCAAGCCCTAGGCTCTGTGGTTTAACCCACAGCGCCACTCACATCCCTTTGTATGGGGTAGATCTTACCATATCATTGTGAGATGGGTGAGGGTGACTTGTGTGGTTTTATTTCCATTAAATATTTTCCCAGCACCCTGCAGCCTCCCTGACTGCCTTCCCCATGAGAGAAGTTACCAGACAATGTCTTCTCCTGTGCTATACCCAAAGTGTGGGGACCTGGGGAGGCTGGCTACCAAGGTATTCATACTTCAGTCTTGTTTTTAAGGGAAGTCCTTCATTCCATCTTAAAGAAAAACCCCACCCATGAGAATTTCACTAAAATAATAATAATAATAATAATAATAATAATAATAATAATAAATTTTATTTATACCCCGCCCTCCCCAGCCAGAACCGGGCTCAGGGCGGCTAACATCAACAAAGATTACAATAGAATATAAAACCATTAGTTAAAATACAAGTTAAAAGCCAGTTTTTAAAATGCCGATTCATTTAGCGCCCATAAACAAAACCAAGGGGAGGAAACCATCAAACTGTGTCCGACCCGAAGGCCAGGTGGAACAACTCTGTCTTGCAGGCCCTGCGGAAAGATGTCAAATCCCGCAGGGCCCTGGTCTCTTGTGACAGAGTGTTCCACCAAGTTGGGGCCAGAACTGAAAAGGCCCTGGCCCTGGTTGACACCAGTCTGACAGCCTTGTGGCTTGGGACCTCCAGCAGGTTAGTATTTGTAGACCTTAAGGTCCTTTGCGGGGCATACTGGGAGAGGCGGTCCTGTTCAAATGCCGTTTGTTTTCTCATTAGGTGATAGAGAATGATTGGGTAAACATGGAGGAGAAATTTTAATCACAGCACTAGTGAGGGTAGGCTGGCATGAGGGTGTGAGGTGCCTATAGCAGAACGGGTGCAGGCATGGCTCTTGTTTGGTCACAGGTGCTATTGGAGCCTCAAAAAGCCTCAAAAAGCATTCCTACTCAAGTAGACCATCCTTGAAGTTAATGCTATTGGTAAGATGCTTCTGAATCACGAATGGCTTCATGAAAACATGTACCAGGCATCAGATATACTGTTCTTCTTAACAGGTTTCTGCATGTCAGTTTATCACCAAAAGCAATTATGAGGGAAAGTCATGGCAAAATAGAAGATAAAGATGTTTGTAAAAATGCTAATATTTACAATGCATTCTCAAGAGTTCGGAACGTGACTGACAAGTTGCTGAGTGATAAGTGGGCTCTTTCTTACCTGAGTCTTAACGTTAGTCATTCTACGCAAGCAAAACAGATGGAAAGCAGTTGTTTAAGAAGTTACACCTCACAAATGTACATAACTACCTAACACTTCATAATACTGCAAGTGTAACAAATCACTGGCCATCAACAAGACAATAAAAGACCCATCGATGAAGGAAACAACTTATTACTTCAGGGTGGAAGGTATTATTTATGCCTGTCTCTCACACACTTCATTTTATTGCTTTCTGCAGTAATGTTTCTGGAAAGCCCTGTTCAGCCATCTAACTAGTTAAGCATTTATCTGCAGGAGTATTTGAGTAATGTAGACTGAAGTGAACATTAAACACATTTTGGATGGGTGAAATATCTTAGCATTCGAATTTCACAAAAAGCGAGCTTAAGTCATCTGAATCCCAACTATGTGTACTTCATGCCATGTCTGGAAACAAGTATAGAATTTGCCTTTCCTTAATAATCCTAGTTTCCATTCAAAAATAAGAGCCTGCCCTCAGGCTTCTCACAGAGAGAGGGGCAGTTTGCACAATCCAATTAGTGCATTTCGAATGGGGCTGGTTTTGGCCTGGGACAAGAATCACTGCAATTTTTCTCTTAACCTTCCAGTACAATTTTTTTGGGGGGGGGGGGCTGTTAATGTCATAGTACGAATTTCTAACACCTGGGGAAGTGAATAGCCATTTAGGCAGCTTTGTATAGAGTTTAAAGCTGGCTCATGCCAAATCATGCCCTCCAAATCATGGAGAGCCACGTGTTGCGGTGAGATCACCCAACTGCCTTCTTGTTGCTGGGGCGGACCCATTTGGATGACCTCCGCACCTCATTGGTTGCCCCTTTGTTGCTGGGGGAAATTTTCTGTCGGTTGGGGTTTGATTGGCAACCAAGGGGCTATTTAAGGGGCTGCAAGATGCGAAGTACTTTCTCTTTCGCACCGTGCAGCGGATCTCCCGCCTTCCCTCCCTATAATTTAAGGTTGTGTCTTTGGCCTTGCTATGCCTGTCTAGGGGTCGTCTGTTCTTGGGACAGGGGCCCGGTAGGAATTTTGCCATTGGCTGATTGGCTGGTGCCATTTGGTTTTTGCCTACCGTGTAGCAAATCATCACAACTTTATAAGGTTGGCGGTTAGGCATTGGTTCATTCTTTGGTGGAGGGGATTATGGATTGGCTGTGCCTGCCCCTCATTTTTGTTGCTGCTGCTAGGAAATTCCGTTAAAGGAATCCAGGGGCTCGATTTGCTCTGTCTGATCCCCTCTCAGGGGTAGGGCCATGCCAGAGTTCCTGAGAGCATCTGGGGTAAACTAAGAGGCGGAAATCCGCCTCTGTGCTCCCCCAGTATGTTTTCCCTTACTGACTTCTGGAGGTTCCAGTTGTCAGTCCTGTTCCTGCTGGTGCAGGTTCAGGTTCAGGTAGTCCGAACCAATGCCTAAGCAACCACTCACATGCTGTAATCAATAAAGTTGTGGCCAAATTAATGCCAAAAATCTTAAACAAATATTCTGTGTCCTGTGTGATTTATTTTGGAGGGGGGTTTGGGGGGGGGTCTTCACACACAACCTGCTGATTCTAAACAACATGGTTTGGGATTGAGGCTTAATCTCCATGTTAGCATGTAGTGCACAGCAATGCTTTGTGCGCAACACAGTCCTGGTGTGTAGCGTGGCTCATTGCCATATAGGCAAATCTAGAGAGTGGTCCAATAAGCCCTGAGCCCTGGACTCTTCATAGGAGAAGGAAGAACTTGCCTGGAACCTCAGGGGAGAATATGAACCCGTGGAGCAAGACCACCTTCTGAGTTAAGCACCTCTTTCCCTTAGCCTCCTTGGTATGTGCTTCCACCTGAGATAAGTCAACCGTTGGAAGGATAGGCTTGCTGGGCTCTTACAAAACCTAGTACCAGCCTACCACACGTCATGGGTTCTTTAGTTGAGATTCCTGCACTGCCACCACAGGGTTGGACTAGATGACCCTTGGTGTCCCTTCCAACCCTATAATTTTATGATCCTATTATTATTCTTATGGACCATATCCACACCGATTCTGCACATCACACTGCAGTTTCTCTTCAGATTGCATAAATCTTTTACCAATTCTGCACATCACGTGATCAAGAAAGCATTGGGTGGTGCTTCATTTTGTTTAAAATAATAACTTTCCATTGTGCTTAGCCACATCATAAGAACTCTGCATGCACTCATTAATGTCAAACACTGATTGCTAATACGAACGGTACAATTTAGGCACACAGTGGGATTAATTACAACGAAATGGCAACTTGCTGCAAAGCTTAGTCTATCTTTGCTGAAAAGCAGGGCTGTCTTAAGCATATTCGGTGCCGTGGTGCAAAGCTCCCTCCGGCGCCCCGCCCCCCGTTTCACAGAGTTTTTTTTAGGGAGGACGGCACTGCCAGCAGGGCTGGAGGAGACAGGCAGTGGCTGGAGGGCAGCTCCTCCGGCGGGGAAGAGGCGGAGGCTGGACGTGGTGCCTCCCGGCTCAGCAGGCCGCTTTGTGCTGTGGTGGCCACTGCAGACGGAGGCTCCGGGTGCGGCGCTGCTTTGGTGCAGCATGGCGGAGGCGGGCAAGGGCGGGCAAGGGCGGCAAGCTGATGCTGGGAGGTGCCGCGTCCAGCTTCCGCCTCTTCCCTGGCGCCCTCCAGAACTTGGCGCCCTGGCACCTCACACCACTAGCCTCTATGGGCAAGACGCCCCTGCTGAAAAGGTTGTGGTGCAATCTCCACATCTTTATGTTTTTGTGCCCTTGGCACCCACAGCAACGTCCTCTGGACTATACAATTCAGGCGGGAGACAATCATGTACACATGTTTGATTAGCACCAGCAGCATTTGCCCATTGCTCTTGTGGTTCTTCCGTTTGGGAGAATGGCAATTGCTGTTCCCAGGGTACAAGCAAGTCTGCTGCTTCGAATTGCTTGGGCCTCCCCTCTCCATTGCTCTGACCACCACGACCCAAGTTGCAGCCGCTTACTCGTGATAAGTAGCTTGCACTATATGCTTTTGTAAAACGCACGTGGGAAACGGACCTTTAACCTGACAAATTCTCATCATTTTGAAGAATGCATTGGGACAAATGCCAGCTGACTCAAGTACAACCAATATCTTGTAGAGACATTTTTTCATGTAAAAGAATTGCCAGAGTTATGATGTGCTACTGATTCCCTGCAATGCACTATTAATGCACTATTAATTGCAACCATCGGGAAAACATTTATGCTAGCAACTGAATGCGGAAGCATTAATACCAACAGCACCCTAGCAGGAAGCCAGCCCAAACTGTCAACCAATGTACTGCTGTGCAGAAGTACAAAAAGAGGTTTAATATTTCAGACAGTAACACACGCACCCCGGACACAAAACCGCACACAGTCAGTCTAAAGTTATGTCAACTTTATGGGAATTGACTGTTGTACATTGTGTATTATGTGTGGATGTCAATTTGAGATCAATGGGCTTTTATGCAACCGTCTGATTGCCACAATTATTTCCAGCAAGGACAATCGTTTGGTTAATAGTTGCTAGGGTAATTTGAAATCCCTGTAACCAGAGATTTTTTCATTTAAAAAAAAAGATGTTTATGGAGGGAATGAGGAGAATCAATCAAGCCATTTCCTTTCAGTGAGGACAATCGATGATTTGCTTGTTCAAACAATGAGATGTTACTTTTACCTCTGGGCCAGAATGAAACTCAGGTAGGACAGTATAAATGCACACGGCAGGAATGTTCCACCAGCACTGCAAGCACATTTATTGGTGCCAATGTTTAGATCCAGACAAATCTGAAACCTATTTTCCTATGGGGAGCCCCATACAGCTGTAATTCAGAGAGCTTTGTGGGGGTGTGCTATGCAAACCATAGTAAGCCGTGTACGATTTTATTAATCATGTAATTCTATCAATGTTAAATTGCTTTTTATTTATTTTTTAATATATGTGTTTAGCTGTTTTTATTTTTATATAAGCTGTGTTGAGTCCCGTCAAGGAAAAAGGTGAAGTATAAACAAACAAACAAACAAACAAACACAAACAACAAAATCAAACCTAATCTAGAGTACTGGTTGAGCAAAACACTCTGATTAATTAGAATAGTCAACTTTGTCGTTCATGCCATCTTTCTGTTTTCTCCTTGCAATTAGCAGTTTGTATCTGTCTACGAAGCATAGTTGCAACTCAAGGATGCATAATGAAGATCAGTTTGCAGTTTCCTCTAGGCAACCTGTCGTTCACCTGTCACCACAACTAGAATCAAGATGGTCAGTGGAGTTTCCTCCTTCCACCCTCTTTTGAGGGCATGCCTAGTGTCGAAACGGGGGTTCTAACTCACAATAGTGAGTACAGAACCAGGGAACGGTGAGCAATTATGGCTATAAGCAGTCCACTGGATAGGTTTCAGATGCTAGCGAGGTGGTTAAGTGAGGTGGCCATATAATATTAAGCTACTTATCAGCATCATCCCTGTGTAAAGCACATTACTCAGCTTCCGTTAATGACAAAAATATTACGTATTTTAAGCACTCCGACTGGTGATCAGAAAGAAGAAATCTGAGAAACACTTTAAGATTAATGCAGCAGTTTTCTAGTGTCTGAAGTCTAACCAGTTAAATGGTTTGATTGAGAAGAGTACTTGCCAAGCCCTCCAGATGTTTGGACTACAACTCCCATTAACCCCGACCAGCACAGCTGCTGGGAGCTGTAGTCCAAACCATCTGGAGGCCACAAGCTTACTCAGAAGCAAGACCCACTGAACGACATGAGGTTTATTCCCAAGAATGTGAACACAGGTGTGGAGCCTTAACAGCCAGGCCCCCTCTATGCGTACTCAGAAGCAAGCCCCACACAGTTCGGTGGGGCTTTGCTCCCAAGTAAATGTCTGCACACTCTCTTTGGGGTAAGCCCCCCTGAACAAAATGGAACACATGCCTGTATACATAGGCAGAGATGTAGCTGCACAGCTGCAGCGGTATTTCCATTAACTTGGTAATAAGCCCAATACAATGACACTTCCTTACACATCAATAGGATGAGGCTCAATGTAGATTTGCTATTTGGACATCGAAGCACCATCTGTTGCAACCATTGTAGTGCAAGTCAGGGTGCAGGCATGTTTACCCAGAGGTATGGGGGCGGGCAGGGGCGTAGGAAGTGGGAGGCGGGGGGGGGCCACCCCAGGTTCCATCATGGAGGGGGTGACAAATTATCAAGGAACAATTACTGCCCTACTAGGGTGGTTCATAGAAAACTTTTTTTTTTCTTTTTGAAAATGCCTGCTCCAAAGGTCTTATCTTACTACGCTAGGAATTATATAGCTATATATGAAATTTCATGTTAATATCTTGACCCTCCTCCATGAAAATAGCTGTTTACTTGGCTGTTTTCCTATGTCGTGAAGGCTGAAATTTCAATTCAGTGGAGCACTTACTGTTCCCAACCCTAACCCTGTGGAAAGCCATCTAATTAGACTTTAATTTGATTTTGACATGTTTTTAGGAGGTAATTTAATTATTGTTTGATTTTATATCAATGTTATGTATCTGATGTTAGCTGCCCTGAGCCCGACTTCGGCCGGGGAGGGTGGGATATAAATAAAAGTTGATTTTTACTTATTTTTATTCCTTTGTAAGAAAATATGAAATAAGGTAAAAGCATTTTTGCAGGCAAAAAAAAAAAAAATCAATGGGGGGGGTGACAAGAAATTTTCCGCACCGGGTACCTGACCTTCCTACGCCTCTGGGGGCGGGGACCCTTGCTCCTGGGTTTATAACTTTCCAACATATCCTGCCTCTGCAAGGAACTGGGCAAATGCACGGCCCTGCCCCTGCTCCCTAGAAGGTTAGCCTCTCTGTCAAAGCAGCTTTTCACCAAATCCCACCATGAGCAAATGAGAGTCTAACTTCCTGGGTTGCTGCAGGCATTATGCAGAGATGAAATATTAGTTTTAAACTCTGGGATTTGGGAAGGTGAGGTGGTTTCTTTCTGACACCCTGCCTTGACTTAACCTGGAGAGTTGAGAAACAGTTCAGAAAGGCACAAATATTTTCTAGTCAAGTAACATTTGACTTTGGGCTATATATTTAAGCTGGAAGCAGACTGCTATTGGCAGTCAGTCAGCTTAATTACAGTGTGATGACACTTGTTCGTTTGGAAGATGATTCATCTGGCGGCTTAGGAATCCAGCCCACCCCCCCACTCTGCCAAATACTCAGCCTAGATCCAAAAAGAGAGATTCAATTTAGCCTGCTAATTCTTAATGGGGATCAGTCTTTCAATGGCAGGGCAGTATATACACCAATTTGGGGTGGGTTAAACCACAGAGCCTAGGGCAGTGATGGCTAACCTTGACACTCCAGATGTTTTGGAACTACAACTCCCATCATCCCTAGCCAACAGGATCAGTGGTCAGGGATGATGGGAGTTGTAGTCCCAAAACATCTGGAGTGTCAAGGTTAGCCACCACTGGCCTAGGGCTTGCTGATCAGAAGGTCGGTGGTTCAAATCCCTGCGACGGGGTGAGCTCCCGTTGCTAGGTCCCTGCTCCTGCCCACCTAGCAGTTCGAAAGCACGTCAAAGTACAAGTAGATAAATAGGTACCGCTCTGGCGGGAAGGTAAATGGCGTTTCCATGCGCTGCTCTGGTTCGCCAGAACCGGCTTAGTCATGCTGGCCACATGACCTGGAAGCTGTACGCCGGCTCCCTCAGCCAATAAAGCGAGATGAGTGCCGCAACCCCAGAGTCGGACACGACTGGACCTAATGGTCAGGGGTCCCTTTACCTAATGATTATTTTGGGGAGCACGGAAGTGCAAAGTTGAGCTGCTTGCTCGGGCTGGTTCTGCAGCTTCACAATCCAGAGAAGTCTCAGTACATCCCTCCCTGAACTTTATATTTTTAAGGGGCAAACTCCTAGAATCCAGACATCCCCACGTTGCAGAGTAATTGAACATACTCCAGGTGTGCGATGCTTGCTGTGTTAGCCTCGTTCACCAGCTCCTCTTAAAGAGACTGCTACATCACAGCATCTAGACTTGCTCACACTTGCTGAGGGTGAACGTGAAGGAAAGAGTTTCACTCTCTGCTGTCTGCATCTTCAAGACACACAAGCTCTTGGCTGGTTCAGCACAATAACGCAGGTGCACGTGTTTGCCAAGAGTAGAAACGAAGCTGTCCTGTGAAGGCAAGTCTTTAAAAAACGCATCAGAAACGCCTGGGAGAAAATGGCACTTACGGCTTGTGGCACAATTCCATGCCAATGAGGGCATTTTTTTATTATTTTAAAAAAGGCATTTCACACAAAATTACAGAAGTTGCCTTACCTTTATGTGACAGGCGTAACCTTGGCTGGCTTGTGTCTGTCGTGTGGCACGGATTCCAGAAGTCTAGGAAAACACTAGATAGTGCCAAAATGAAGAGGTCTGTCGCTGCCATGCTGTCCCAGAATAATGAGGATGTTCTTTGTTTTAATGGGTTAATAAATCGAGAATAGCAAAGCTCAGAAGTTCCACTTTTCACTCCGAAGAGCGCTTAGATCTTTCCCACCCCAGGTTCCCCGTGGAGCATTTTATGGGAAATCCTTCAGGAGAAGAAATTCAGGGATCTCCAGAGAAACAGTCATTTTCTTCTTCCTCTTCTGGCAAATATCATGAAAGAAAGGAAGAATGAGGAAGAGAATAAGGCGCCCTTCCTAAGACGGTGCTTTCTGCCTGAGCAAGGCGTCAAGTGGGCTGCGTTGTTGCGTCTTGTTGGGCTCGGTGGCAGCAAACTCTGCGACTCGAGTCCAGGAAGAGGCTGCGATTTTCGCTCGCTGCAAGGCAATTCCTTCAGAGACGCGGGGGTGCGCGCGCGCGCGCAAGCGGGTGCTGGAGGAGAGAAGCAGCCCTCTTCGGTCCTCTCCAGAACTCAGCCCCTTGCTCGGACTTGCCAAGCAACTCCTTCCTCCCCCCCCCGCCACAATCCGCAGCTCACCTCCACTCCCTCCCTGCCTCCCTCTCCCTCTTTCCTTTGGCTAATTGGAACCGAGAAGGGCTCTGGCAGTTGTCGGATCCACCCCCAAGCCGGGATGCAGCTTGCCTCCCTGCAGTCGCTAGCAAAGTTCAGGGCGATTTGGCGAGGTGCCGGCGCGGGGAGCGGCTTCTTCGAGGGAGCATCTCCGGCC
Source organism: Darevskia nairensis (assembly GCA_034642065.1). NCBI lineage: Eukaryota > Metazoa > Chordata > Lepidosauria > Squamata > Lacertidae > Darevskia > Darevskia nairensis. The sequence goes on from JAWWNI010000012.1 coordinate 2,368,676, forward strand.
ACGTGCAGATGTGCGCTCCCGGGAACAGGGGCTGAATGGCCAGGGTTGAGGTCCACGTTTCTCTCTTCCCCGCCCCACCACCCTTTGGGGAAATGCAGCAGGGGGCATGTTCCTAAAGCCCCGGTATGAGTCACCACGCGCCGAAAGCAAGCGATGCTACCGGATTCCCGGTCCGAGTTCTGTATCTGGAGAGCCCGACGCACAGACAGATAATTAGACGGGCTGTCAGGTCATTAAATAATTGTCCCCCGATGCGCACTAATCAATTAAATGGGAATGGATTTGCATTTTGCATATTACAAAGATATCCGCAGAGGAATCTTTCTTTTCTATCACATTAAAGGGAAATAGAAAGGTAACCATTCAATGCACTCAAAGAGCGAAACCTCTTTTCGCTTTCAGTCCATATTGCAGTAAAGTAGCAGAGCCTAAATAGTCTTAAAGAAACACATTTAACTTATAGTCCCGTTGCGTAAAAGAAGCTGCAGGATACAATCTATACACACTTACCTGGGAGTAAGTCCAGCTGTACTCAATGGGCTTACTTTTGAATAAAAATGCTGCCTAAACAAATTAATGGTATGGATAAATTTATTTGTATTTGTGTGTGTGTGTGTGTGTGTGTGTGTGTGTGTGTGTGTGTGTGTGTGTGTGTGTCGATGAGCGGGAGGAGGGAGGGACAAAGGGATCAGATTTACTTGGAAGTTAAGTCCCATTCATTTAAACGGGATTTCCTTCCGAGGTTATTTCCAGACTCCAATGCAAATAAAACAGGTATTTCTTTTGCAGAATTGAAATATTGTATATGAAACAAAAGATGACAGGAATCGATCATCTTTCTAGGATGGTTGGCAGTTTAGTGTAGTCATTCAGTAAAGTAGGGGCCCTATACATTTCAAGTCCTCATCCACCCACTGCCCAAAATTACATGTTTGCCCTCAAGTCCTGCTTGCAGGCTTGCCATGAGCATCTGATTGGCCACCATGAGAATAGGATGCTGCTGGCTCTTCGCCAGATCCAACTGGGCTCTTCTTATAAGCACAGTAAGCCTGCAGCTTACATGGCGGATACGTTTCAGGGTTCATGCCTAAAACCAAAATCTCATATAGCCAAACCGCATTGGGTTCAATGGCGGGTGGGATTGCCATAGTTATATTCCCTTTCTGATTCTCCCCCCCACGTGTAAAGCTGAATGTGCACAAGTTAAATATGTGTGAGTTGCAGGCTTACTCTATAGTGCACATGATCCGCACAAAGAAGCATTATACAGAAACAATCTAAATGGGGCAGGAGTGGCTGCTTTCGGCTCCTTTCCCATTCATGCCTACAGTGGCGGGCGAGCGATTTTTACAATAAAATGTGTGCAAGGGTGAGGGGCAGGGCAGTGAACCTGTGGACCTCCAACTCCCATCAGTCCCAGTCAAAATGGCCAATGGTCAGGGTTGAATGGGAGGTGTAGTGCAGCAGAATCTGAAGGGACACAGGTCCCCCACCCATAGCTGTCAACCCTCCCTTTTTTTTGCGGGAAACTCCCTTATTCCAATGCCGTTTCCCGCTGGTATCCCGGATTGTTGATATCCCTTAAATTTCCCAGATTTCAAAGGAAGCAGCTCCTCTCCCTCCCTGCCGGCCAGGGAGGCTCCTCAGCTGCGTTGCTCGGCTGCCAATAAGGAGTCTGAGACCGACTGGGGGCAGAGCTTGCATGCCTTGTGCAGCCAGACCCTCACGCCCAACCAGACAGACAGCCTGCCTGCCATCTATGCGCTCGCTCTTTCGCTCACCCGTTTGCACGCAGCCTCTGGAGCGCAGGGTGGCGAGGCTACTTGGTGCCATTGCACCGCCCTTGCGGCATCCCTTATTTTCAAATCCGAAAGTCGGGGAAAATCCCTTATTTTCAAATCCGAAAGTTGACAGCTATGCCCCCACCCATGGCTGAACGGATCTGAACCTCCCTCCCTCAGGCTTTGTTACTATAGGCCCTTTACTCCCACCAGGCTGAGAAAGAAACTTCTGTGCTTCAGTGTTCAGCCAAGTAAAATGGGGGAGAATTCTGCTCCTTTCACCCACTCCATTTATTATTATTATTGTTGTTATTATTATTATTATTACTACTACTACTATTACTATTATTATTATTATATTTTCTATCCCATCTTTCTTCTGTCATGCAACTCAAGGCATAGTTCCAAGGCTGTCACTCATCCAAGCCCTAATCGGACCCAGACCTGCACAGCTTCAACAAGGTGGTGACCTCATGTGCTTTAGCTGAGATTCCTGCATTGCAGGGGTTGGGCTAGACGACCCTTGGAGTCACTTCCAACTCTACAGCTCTACAGATCTATGATTCAAACCAACTATTGCTGCCTGGATAGCTCAGTTGGTTAAAGCGTAGTGCTGATAATGCCAAGGTTGCAGGTTCAAACCCCGTATGGGACACTTGCCTATTCCTGCATTGCAGGGGGCTGGACTAAGATGACGCTTGGGGTCCCTTCCAACTCTATGATTCTATATCCTGGGACCTCTTGTGATATGAACAGGACAGACACCTGAATATGGGCAGCTCCCCATTTACGCATGTTTAATATGTGAGCAACCATGCATATGTGCATCAGCCCGAACTCAGAGGTGACCCCCAAAAAAGTCACAAAAAGGGGTGGAATACAGTGGTACTTCTGATTACAGACACCTCGGATTACAAACACTTCAGGTTACAGACTCCGCTAACCCAGAAATAGTATCTTGGGTTGAGAACTTTACCTCAGGATGAGAACAGAAATTGCACGGCGGTGGTGCAGCGGCGGCGGCAGGAGGCCCCAATAGCTAAAGTGGTACCTCAGGTTAAGAACAGTTTCAGGTTAAGAACAGTTTCAGGTTAAAGACTCCGCTAACCCAGAAATAGTATCTTGGGTTGAGAACTTTACATCAGGATGAGAACAGAAATCGGGCGGCGGCGGGAGGCCCCATTAGCTAAAGTGGTACCTCAGGTTAGGAATGGTTTCAGGTTAAGAACGGACCTCTGGAACGAATTAAGTTCTTAACCCGAGGTACCACTGTAGGGCGTTTGCAGCCGTATCCAATGGTGCTTCAAATATACGAAATTTCACATGTGTGTGTGGTGCCTTGGAACGTAACCCCCACATAAATGTAATAAGAAAGCAGCTGTTGCACTTAGCTAGCTAGGAGACACTGAACAGACACAAGCCCAAGACATGGCATCTGTGAAGGAGACCTTGCCTACTTAGCATTATGGGTAGAAATGCCATATTTTGTCCTCCCCATGACATTTTCCCCAAGTGCAGGATTCTACTTTCATTTTTACTTGGAAGAAATACACTCAAAGACGCAATGGTGGTGGGAACTCAACTAAGCCTGGTGGCTTCCAGTGCCACAGGGAGAGGATCTGGCTTCCCCCGCCTTCCCCCTTTCAATAATGCGCCAGATTAAAGCTGCATAATTCAGTCATGGGAGCTGGCTAGGTTCCCAAGATGCAGCCACCTAGCTGAATTTTGCTGGCGACGTGACACCAGCATGCGAGGATATCCATGGGCTGTTCAGAGTTTGACAAACGGAGAGTATGGCTGTGTGTTCACACTCCCATTTACTGTGCACTTTATATTTCCAGTGTGGGTTTTTTTTTTTTTTTAATATGGGTTCATAGGACGTTATCCAATATGCATGTGTGTGGGGGATAAAGACACCCCCACCCTGTCAGTGCCCCCCCCCGGCGTGAACACAGAAATGAATAAAGCCTTGCTAATGTGAAGAGCTGGGGGGAAGAGCTATGAAATACATGGAGAAAAACTTCACTGCACTCGGGGGGGGGGGATGTGAACACACCCATAGTGACTCTCTCTCTCTCTCTCTCTCTCTCTCTCTCTCTCTCTCTCTCTCTCTCTCATGTCTTCCTTCTTTTTTTTTCATAGCTGTCAACCCTCCCTTTTTTGCGGAAAACTCCCTTATTCCAATGCCGTTTCCCGCTGCTATCCCGGATTGTTGATATCCCTTAAATTTCCTGGATTTCAAAGGAAGCAGCTCCTCTCCCTCCCTGCCGGCCAGGGAGGCTCCTCAGCTGCGTTGCTCGGCTGCCAATAAGGAGTCTGAGACCGACTGGGGGCGGAGCTTGCATGCCTTGTGCAGCCAGACCCTCACACCCAACCAGACAGCCTGCCTGCCTGCCGTCTACGCGCTCGCTCTTCCGCTCACCCGTTCGCGCGCAGCCTCTGGAGCGCAGGGTGGCGAGGCTACTTGGTGCCATTGCACCACCCTTGTGGCATCCCTTATTTTCAAACCCGAAAGTTTGGAAAAATCCCTTATTTTCAAATCCGAAAGTTGACAGCTATGTTGTTGTTGTTGTTGTTGTTGTTTTTTAAAAAAATGATCCTGTTTTCCCAGCTGAAATTCAGGCCATATGGATATATCCAGGCTGGATGGCAAAGATAGAGCAATTATGAAAACACACACACACCCTTGTGATGCTGAGGACTCCAAGAGCATGCGTGTGCATAGGGAGACTGAAGGAAAAGTCTGAGTTCCACCTCTCCAGTTTCCCTTGTGTGACTGACATCAAATTTCCCTCAAATCCCCTTCAAGAACCTCCTTCAAGCAGCTGTTGTTCAGATTTATGCTCTTCTAATTGCCACTTCCATGACTGCCCAGTTCTCTTGGAAGGACAATTAATTCTGGATCCCTTTGCTAATCTATCCCACTTCCTGCAGGAGACTTCTGTTTCCCACAGTGCTAGGGACAATTTTGCTGCTCACCTGAATGCTTTTCATTGTTATGGTATTCAGTCCCTCCAACTTCCTTTTGTTCGATTTCTGATGTATACTTTGCAACAAAAGACAATGCAAAAGAGCTGGGTAACTTAAAGGGTTGTGACAGAGCGCAGGTTTTGAGCTTGGAAAGTCCCAGATTCAATTGCTGGCATTTCTAGCTCTCTGTGGGAAATCTTGGTGAGCCCCTGCCGGTCAATAGGGTAGGCCTGCTTCCTTTGGGGTTAATCTGTTGGGGGCCACACGCTGGTGCTGACGCCAGGAAGGAGTAAAAAGTTGGTTGCCCACTCCTAACCTCCAGAGCAAAGGAAAACAAGATATTGAAAGATGGCTATCATATCTCCTCTCAGTCTCCTCTTTTGGTAGGAAATGTACATGTGGGCCCATGTGAAGAAGAGTTTGGATTTGATATCCCGCTTTATCACTACCTGAAGGAGTCTCAAAGCGGCTCACATTCTCCTTTCCCTTCCTCCCCCACAACAAACACTCTGTAAGGTGAGTGGGGCTGAGAGACTTCAAAGAAGTGTGACTGGCCCAAGGTCACCCAGCAGCTGCATGTGGAGGAGCGGAGACGCGAACCCGGTTCCCCAGATTACGAGTCTACCGCTCTTAACCACTACACCACAGTGGCTCTCTCAAGTCTTTCTCATGTTACCCCTGTTTTGCCCCTCAACCCCTTCAATGTGGTATTATGCATGGCCCTGGTGGAGCTTGCAGTGAGAGAGGGTGATGTCCTCAAAGGCATAGATTCCTTCACATCATAGCTGTCAACTTTCAGATTTAAAAATAAGGGATGCCGCGAGGGTGGTGCAATGGCACCAAGTAGCCTCGCCACCCTGCGCTCCAGAGGCTGCGTGCGAACGGGTGAGCGAAAGAGCGAGCACGTAGACGGCAGGCAGGCTGTCTGTCTGGTTGGGCATGAGGGTCTGGCTGCACAAGGCATGCAAGCTCCGCCCCCAGTCGGTCTCAGACTCCTTATTGGCAGCCGAGCAACGCAGCTGAGGAGCCTCCCTGGCCGGCAGGGAGGGAGAGGAGCTGCTTCCTTTGAAATCCGGGAAATTTAAGGGATATCAACAATCCGGGATAGCAGCGGGAAACGGCATTGGAATAAGGGAGTTTCCAGCAAAAAAAGGGAGGGTTGGCAGCTATGCTTCACATGGAAGAAGTTAAAGGAACGCCTCGGGTAAGTGTGCTGTGCTGTAAAACCTTGCTTACGATGAAGTGTACAAGAAGGTATAGACGCTGCATTGTGCCGGATGCTCTGGGAGTTTTCCGTAGCCCAGGCCAAGCCAACTCCCGTGTTTGCAATAGCAAAACCCAAGCTATGGCGCAAAGGAGCATCTCTATTAAATGTTAACAGACTCAGGTGATTCCAGCAACTGGAATCGATAGCGATGACTTCATGCTTGGCAAAAGAACAAAGATTCTTCCTGAAGAACGATGGAAACATGGGGCTCAGGTTCTGTGCGAAACACTCTGCTGCAGGCCCTGCTGTTGTAGCCTTACTTTTTTCAGAGAACTAGAAAACAAGGCAGGAAATATTGTGAAGCTCAGAGGTGCTTTTGTCTACAGATGCAGAGCAAATAAGTAGCATTGTTTTCTAGCCCAGGAGTGGGGACTCTCAGTTCCTGGTGGCCAAATACCTCTCAGTGTGGCCTTTGGGGCTCTCCCCAGGACACCCCACTCAGTGGCCCTGCTTCACTCCTTCCTTGAGTGTTTTTGCCTGGCTCAAATGTGTTCTTGAACTCTGATCATTGCTCTTGCTTCCTTAGATGGAAAACAGAGAGGGGTTTATGACATAGCTGTCAACTTTCGGATTTGAAAATAAGGGATGCCGCGAGGGCGGTGCAATGGCACCAAGTAGCCTCGCCACCCTGCGCACAAACGGGTGAGCGAAAGAGCGAGCGTGTAGACGGCAGGCAGGCTGTCTGTCTGGTTGGGCGTGAGGGTCTGGCTGCACAAGGCATGCAAGCTCCGCCCCCAGTCGGTCTCAGACTCCTTATTGGCAGCTGAGCAACGCAGCTGAGGAGCCTCCCTGGTCGGCAGGGAGGGAGAGGAGCTGCTTCCTTTGAAATCCGGGAAATTTAAGGGATATCAACAATCTGGGATAGCAGCGGGAAACGGCATTGGAATAAGGGAGTTTCCCGCCAAAAAAGGGAGGGTTGACAGCTATTGTTTATGAGCTTGCATAGAAACTATTGTACAAAGATTTTTAGGGATGGTTCCATTGCCTTTTTCTTTTCTTTTTAACCGCTTGGAGGTTGTTGGTGCTGTTTTTAAATCAAGCTGTATATAAATTTTATAAAACAAATAACTAAATAAAATAAATTTCACATTTGTTGCTCCATCCACTTTTGGCTCTGGTACCACCCCTTCAAATGTGGCCCCTGGAAGGTTTTTCAGAAAGGAATGCAGCCACTGGGGGTGGGGGGGGGGAGAGGAGGTTGCCCAGGCCTGTTCTGGTCTATACAAAACGAGAGAACAATTTATACACAACTGGTACAGATATTGAAACAATGATTGTTAAAGGTTTCCTTTGAAACTGAAAACAAAATAGCATGCTACTAGTCCTCATGGTTACAAGGAGAGATCTGAAAAGTTGATAAAAATATATATGTTTTTTTGGTCTTCACTTTCATTAGCAAGGAAAGAGTGGTTTCTACTTCTCTATTTCGAGGTTCAAAACATGGCAGACATGTCCTTGTGATGATCTATTTCTGGTCCAGCCTTCAGCAGCCCACTTTTGAATGGACATTTTGCATATTGACAAAAAACAAAACTTTATTCGATACATGACTCCATCATTAAGGCTGGGTACCATTCTTTTTTCTTTTGTTCCCCTGCAAAGCTATAAATATTTATTGAACCAGAATAAGCACCATTATAATTTAAATACAGATTGCCCAATTCAATGCTCATTCTGCTCTCAAGTATTCTAAGATAACCCCTGGGAAGGGGGGGGGGGGCGGCTTCTAACATTAAACATCCCTCCCAGATTTGCCATGCAGAGGAGGCACATGTAAACTGAAATGTAAATTCAACGACATGATATAAAGCATGACGCTGAACAACAAGACATTATAATAAATTATCTGTGTCAAGTCTATAAAACAAAATGAAGTTTTGTTGTCAAGCACCCAGGCCTGGGAATTGGTCAATGTACATCCTTACCGTATTTTAAAAACTAGTCTAGAAAGTTAACAGCCTGTTATAAACACAGAACCTCCTGTCAGTCTTTGGAGCTGGGAATCCCCTCTCCTGCCCTTGGGAACAGAAATGAGAACATTTTTTTAAAAAAGCATATTGTTCACCTTCGATGGCTTAAACCTCACCCTACAAATGCACAAAGACATTTTAAATAGCCATGTCATCCAATGTTGGTGGCTCTGATTCTTTCCGGAGCGCAGTTTCCAGAAAGTGTATCTGGAAGTCTCATGGCTCAGTTTTGTCTCTCATGCTTTTTTGTGCCAAGGAAAGAACCTGTTCAGGAATAACTCCTCCAAAATGGAATGCTCTCCCCAGAGAAGTTTGCCTGGCCCCTTCTCTGGTACCAGGAGAGAACAGCTCTTCTTTCCCCAGACTTCCTGATCCACTTTTTAAAAAACATTTTCTAGATCTTCTGATTTTATTTCATACGGGTTTTTAAAATTGTATTTTAGTTGTTTTATGTAAGATGCTATGATATTTACTTTACTTTTTCAAGTTTCCTGTCAATAGTGTTTATATAGGTAAAGGGACCCCTGACCATTAGGTCCAGTCGTGTCCGACTCTGGGGTTGCGCACTCATCTCGCTTTATTGGCCGAGAGCCGGTGTACAGCTTCCAGGTCATGTGACCAGCATGACCAAGCCGCTTCTGGCGAACCAGAGCAGCACACGGAAACACTGTTTACCTTCCTGCTGGAGCGGTACCTATTTATCTACTTGTACTTTGACATGCTTTCGAACTGCTAGGTTGGAAGGAGCTGGGACCGAGCAACGGGAGCTCACCCCGTCGCAGGGATTCGAACCGCCGACCTTCTGATCAGCAAGCCCTAGGCTCTGTGGTTTAACCCACAGAGCCACCTGGGTCCCTACAGTGTTTACATAACCTAGCACTAAAGCTGTTAGCAGTTGCGGCAGTAAATAGTATATCAGAAGAAGGCTTCTATACACAAATACCATTCATTTTTGAGAAACAACAGTGGTGGAGAAAGGTGCCAAACCCATAAAGCAAAAACAAAATGAAACAAAAAATATTAATGACTGCAGGACAAGAAGGTAGCTAAACCTCTGTGCTCTGGAACTGCCTCTCCCCCCTCAATAGTTTGCCCAGCTGACCCCTAGTTAGAAAGCCAATTTTTCAGCCTCTATCTTACGGCCTGCCCTCTTTCTTCCATTTACTCTAGAGCATCTAGGGCACAGGAGTTGAGCTTTCCCAGTAAGTACTGTTGGTATAAAGTGTCCCCCTTGGGCAAAGGCATTTCCCCAGCTATTTGACTTCCATCTCATGGCTTTGTGGAATTCGCTCCGTCAGTTTCTAAGTGCAACATCCGAAGT